>JANHFL010003031.1:72741-88613 GCA_032468155.1 Oxyrhabdium leporinum
CCTCGGAATGGGTCGTTATATAAATTTAATAAATAATAATAATAATAAAATTCATATGATCACCTTTTGTGACCTTCCTCGCTATTACAGGTAGTCCTCGACTTGCAACTGTTCATTTAGTGACCGTTCAAAGTTACAACGGCACTTAAAAAAAGTGACTTATGACCGTTTTTTCACACTTACGACCATTGCTGCCTCCCCTTGGTCACGTGATTTATATTTGGATGTTTGACAACTAACTCACATTTATGATGGTTGCAGGGTCCCGTGGTCTTGTGATCCCCTTTTGCGACCTTCTGGCAAGCAAAGTCAATGGGGAAGCCAGATTCACTCAACAACCGGATTACTGTGGTAAAATGGGGCAAAACTCACTTAACAAATGTCTCACTTAACAACAGAAATTTGGGCTCAACTGTGATCATAAGTCAAGGACTATCTGCATCTATCTGGCTCACCATCTTTTCAATTAGGAAATCAATCTTTGAGATAAATACTATCCCCCCTCAAAAAAGCTCCCCAGATCGTTTCACTTTTGAAAAAAAAGCCAGTTTCTCTCTTTAATAGTGCCTACTTGCCAACTAAAACATACGTTACTATCATCAATCAGCGAGTTATATTTATGGGTTCAAGGGTGCGTTACATTAAAAAGATAATTTTGTCCTTCCTGATTGACTCACTTTAGAGAATAAACTTTCCACCAGTCATCGGAGCATGTTTCCTTCCTGAAGAACTCAATCTATTTTCACCCTCAGGCAGAAGTAATATGACATGTTAGCTAAATTATGTGTATGTATGTAAGTGTGTATATATTTATAAGTGTGTGTGTGTGTGTAACAGTTAAAAAAAGGCATTGGTCAGTATCTGATAGTAATTTACAGAGGTTGAATATGTAATGAAGATATACGCATACATGCAGAGGATGAATATATCTGAATCTATCGTACATCATCAATATTTACATCTAATATCAGCATCTGTTTTTCTGTCTGCCTCTCTCAAAGATTCCAGGCCACACAGAAACAGGTTACACTTTTTTTTTTAAACTTGGCTGATTGATATCCTGCTTTAATTCAACATTAAAAATATTGTTAATGCAATGTGCTGATAAGAAAACAACATAAAACCAACAGGAATTTTATTACAGTGTAAGCTTTATCCATAGGATGTTGGTGATAAGCAAAAAGTACAGATATTGGCCACAATGAAGCGTGATGGTTTGCCCCCTTTTTACGCATAAAGAAGTGCGTGGTTTGGATTTCATAATTAATGGTTGCCATTATTGCCTTCTTCTTCTTCCCCCCCCCTCCCTTTCGACACCTCCAATTGTTCGGGATCCGTTGAAAAGAAAGAATTAGTCCTTGGGTAACGACCGTAATGGAGTTTTTGTAAGCCACCATGGTCATAAAATGGGCCGGTCGCACGATGGACCCAATTTTACAACCTTTTTTTGTGGCACTCAGTAAGTGAACACCGTGGTTATAAGGTCAAACACTATGGCCATGAAGCAAACGGATCCTTCGCTCTGGCATACTTTTTTGTTCAAATCAGTGTAAAATGCTGTCAATGTAACTGCATGACCCGGCAAAGGGGCATGTATGTGGCTGTGTTGCCAAGCAACCAAAGAGTGGTCACATGACCGGTGGATGGGGCAACCATAACTTTGCTTCCGGGTTGTAAATCTCCTTTTTTTTAAAGTTTGGTTGCAACTACTCCTTGTACCTTCCTGTATTTTCACCCAAAATATTGCGCTTGTGTATATGCTGTGATCTTAATTTGGCGGGGGGGGGGGTGCGGAATCATAAGATATGATACAAAAATAAAACCCCATTAATGTTTAAGGTTTTTGGATATTAAGAGAATTCCAGTATCGGATGGCTTATTCCTCATTTCCAGAGTCGCAGGAGTGCAGCAATGGCCCAGTTTCGAAGAGATTCGGACTTCTTTCTTTATCACTTGTTCTGTCTTCCTGTTCTCTGGATTACCCAGGCATAGTGAGAAGCCCAGTGGGCCATAAGAAACTTTGTATGACTTTCTGAGGTTTATGGCTTTATTGCCCTGGCTCACAGTCACTTTCACTGAACAATTTTTCACGGTCCATTTCACCAAAGAGGTGCCTTGTTCCATGCTTCTTGCATCTGCTCTTGCTCATTCACTCACTCACTCACTCACACACACAACTATTTAACAGCTAAACAGCTGAGGCATTGTCGGCATTGCTGATGCTGTTTGAACGTAGAGACGGGAGAAATAAGTAGACAAGTGATGCTTCGTTCCTTCCCGCTCATTGATGCTGATGCAATGGCAATTTGGGAGATCATTTCTTTGGTCGTCTACGGGGCAACCATCCTCTTGGGATTGCCCTCCAATATCCTGGCCCTTTACATCTTCTATTGCCGTGCCCGGATTCGCTTGACTCCCAACCTCATCTACATGATCAACCTTTGCCTCTCTGACTTGGTCTTCATCCTATTCTTACCACTTAAGATGCTGGAAAAAGGAAAGATAGACTGGACGATGCCAGGTTTCCTGTGTCCACTTTACAATTTGATTCACTTCGGCACAATTTACACCAGTTCCTGTTTCCTAACGGCGGTGAGCGCAGGGCGATTTTTGGGAGCTGTTTATCCCCTCCATTATCAAGCTTACAAAAACCCTTGTTATTCCTGCCTGGTTTCTGTGGGCATCTGGTGCTTGGTGGGATTCCACGGTGTTCTCCTCTTTGCTCTGGAGACCTCCAGGGACACCAACTCCAGCCTTTTTGCTGGTAACAGCTCTTCCTGCTACCGCAACTTCAATGAAGACCAACTGGCTTTATTGGTCCCCGTACGGTTGGAGCTCTCTGTCGTCTTGTTCTTTCTCCCTTTGCTAATCACAGCTTTTTGCTACGTTGGATGTATCCGTGTCCTGGTTGGGTCGCATCTCCATCTGCGGAAGAAACGCCGTGCAGTACGGGTGGCGGTGGCCACTTTGTCTGTTTTTGTCCTCTGTTTTGGCCCTTATAACATATCCCATGTCGTAGGCTTCGTCTATGGGGAGGATGTTTGGTGGCGCACGGTGGCTCTGCTTCCAAGTGCGTGCAATGCTTTTCTGGATCCCCTCATCTTCTACTTCCTCTCCTCTGCCGTGGACGACGGGATTGTTCAGGTTTGGCACTCGCTGAGAGAAAAATATAGCTCCATCCGGATGAAGATTGTTTTGGCTCATGGGAAAGCAAAGACCCAACAGGGAGACAGTGGTATTGCCTGAAATCTTCGTTTTTCTGTGATGTCTTCCGTCCTGTGGTCTCTAACATATGGGATTAGACCGTCACACTTTAAGCATTCAGGAAAGGAGTTGATCTTCTCAGCATTCACGATGAAGAACAAATGTGAGCTGTGCTGTAATGTAGAGTACGCAGCATATAGGCTGCCTGACCAAAGGATAAGCTAAAGAATTTATACAGGCGAGGGACCAGCTAAAGAAAGGTTGTCTTAGGTCTGTACCTTTTTTTTTATATTTGGGGGACACTTTACATGGCACTGAGAAGACAGCAGTGGAATTCAATGGCTTTTAAGTGAGGGATCATCTGCCCCATCCAAGTGGAAACTGGTCTTGCAAAGCTTTTGATGAGATTAATAACAGAAACTGTGGAGAAGTGAGAACATTTAACAGCAACTTGTTCACATTTTTGGAATTAGAGTGGAACGATGAGTTGGACAATAGGCTTAGTGTAAACAATCTGGAAGAGTTATACATTTTGAGATCTTTTATTTTCTCTGGGAAGTGGTCTGCAGAGACTGAGCTCACCACTGGGGTGTAGGCGTGCATTTCTCAAGGGCTAAGAGGCTCGCAACTTTGAACGTGATCAAATGCATGTTATCTGCGCCAGCAGGGCACAAATAATTGTTTATTTAAAATATATTGAGAAACAAAAACTGACAGAGGATTCTTAACTTTGATATTTTAATAATATGTCTAATGTAAATGAAGACTTTGTCCTTTTTGAGTAGGGAAGTTGTATCTTGTATGCTCTTTTAGTACCTTCGAAATAATATTTCAGGTTCTTCCTTACACCCAGTGGCTTATATGCCTTCTTCCTAATACTTGGTGCTGGAGGAAACCCTCCCGTTCTGAATAGTTGGGTATATGTAAAGGAAAAACAGGGAGACCTTTCAACTTATTCTTTCTCAGTTTAAGCTATCTCAGAATTATGGGGAAAAATACAAGGAGGAAACTGTGCCTTTCACCTTGAGTTCTTGAATGAAAGGAGGGACAGGCAACTAATAAATAATAAAAGAATAGTATGGAGCAGTCAGTGCACTCATGCAGATGTTTACACAGACATGAGCTTTCCCACACACAAGTGTTCCCTTTTTGAAAATGGAAGGCCGGCTTGCTGTTAATGAGAAAGGTTGCAAAAAGGATTGGAATGAGGTCCAGGGGAGCTAAATGTTTTCTCACTTATAGCCTTAGCTGCATCAATATCACAGGAGAAAGGGAACCAAGTGTCTTCTGCAAACTGATCTCAGATCTGATTATAATATCTATATCTATATCGATCTATCGATAGACAGATAGATAATAGATAGATAAAGATAGATAGATAGATAGATAGATAGATAGATAGATAGATAGATAGATAGATAGATAGATAGATAAATACACATATACATATACATACATACATACATACATACATACATACATACATACATACATACATACATATAATCAATTAGAGCTTTATAGAATACCTAGTAGGAAAAAAACCACTCTTGTGATGAGAAGTGAAACGTCTTCAAAGAAAAACCAGAAAGTCCAGTTGCCTCTTGAAAAAGCACCTTTGGGACACCCTTTGAGAATTAACAAGGTTACTGTATGACTGTACCATTGTTGTTTGACAGGCTCATCACCATCTGGTGTGATTGTAACAATAGAACCATGTTAATCTATGGAATGATAAAGGATCCACTACAAATTTTATTATTCGGCCCTTACCAGTGTAGCCACTATGTCCCTGTCAAAGTATCTTATAAAATCTTTTTTTTTTTAAAAAAGTAGGTCCCATTCACTAATCATTGGTGAATGATTCAAGAAAATGAACTTAGGATAATAGTTACTTAATATGTTGTGTGAGAGATTCCTATGGATTGATATATGAAAAGATGTAAATCACAGATCAACCTTGAGAAGAGACAAATATTTATCCTCATATAAAACAATTAAATGCAATACTTTGAAGTAGTTTTGCTGAGTAAGCCCTGTTGCAATACTCTTTTTCCATACCAAAATCATTTCATATTTTTAACTTATATCTCAAAGGCCTTCCAACTTGGCATTTATATATGCATTCTCAACATGTAGTTAAATCCTGGAATGTAACCATTTCCCTATAGCAGAAACTGGCAAACTCTTTTAGGAGTTAATCAGAATAGAGCTCGAAGGGATCTTGGAGGTCTTCTAGCTCAACTTGAGATATGAGTAGGGATTTGGACTAGAAGACCTCCAAGGTCCCTTCCAACTTTGTTATACTGAAGGCGGGGCTGACATCGCAGTGATACAACATGTCTCATGGGAGCTACATGGGACCATCGAAATCCAAATCACCTCGTCGGGGTGATGAATGGAAAGACTACAATCCATTGATCATGGGGAGTCTGCAATCTCCCTGAGTGATTCAGATAAGGCTCTTTAACATGACAGCTGGGAAGGCGGCCATAGCGTGCTGCTCCGAAGCTGGGACAGCCACTGGAAAGAAGTAAGGAAGTCGGAAGGATGATGTAATTGATCTGGGTGAGAGATTTTCAACTCTGAATTTTTAACATTAATAGAAGAAAGAGCCCCCTGGAGAACAACTGAATGAAAATGAGACCAAAAAGGGGAGGTGGAACTGCTTTTCCCTTTCCACCTCCAGAAGAAAGTGGCAAGGAGAGCTTAAGAGCTTTATTTAGGACAGAAAATGATTAAAAGACCTGTTGGAAGAGTGGATTCAGAAAACTGGACTGAGTTAAATACAATGTTTTCAAATTAGAAACTTTTGGCTATTATAAACTGACTATATGGAAACTTTTTTTTAATAACAACTTTGTTATTCTGTTATAATTGCACTTCATGTATCCATGGTGATTGTTGTGGTATGAAAAAAAAGAATGATATTATATACCAGTGATTGTGTAACCCAAGTGACTGAAAAAAATGATTTGTTTAGCAGCTGTGACATGCAAAATTGTGACCAGGATGGATAGATGCATTTCAGGAAGGATAATTTTAGAAGGGCTCAGTCACTGTGTGTCTTCTGTGCAGGAATACAAGGCAGTGTCTTCTCGTTTTAGATCATTGAGTTGGAGGACAAACTGATTTTTGGAGGTGTCTTTGCTGATAGTTAAGCGACTTTGAAGAATACTATTATAATATGCACTTCCACTCGGTTCAACACGTCCAACCCATTCCAGTCCCTTGCCTGGATGTTGACGAAGCCAGTCCATGTATGCCTTTGCTACAGAAAATCCAGAGACTGTACAAGTCAGTTTTAGGGATTCCCCAGGCCTCTTAACATCACCACCCAATTCAGTAATGGTACGACTGGATGAACTGCCTGTGACACAACAATGCAAATTAGAAGGTTCAGAAGGAGAAGGTGATGGTGCAGCAAGATGACAGAAAGAATTCTTGGAATAGAATTGAAGATAGAAAAGATCAGAATTTTTTTTTCCTTACATGCAGGGAATGCCAATATGAAACATGCCAAGATAGTCCATTCCATAATGTTAGAATTGAGTAAGAGAGATGAGCAGAAATTCCCATCTGTACCTCAAAGGAACCTAATGGTCACTATAATCCTTCCCCTTTAGAGAAAGCATGCCATAAAATAATTTGCATAATACTCAAAGTGCCCATTACTTAAGTACATAGTACTGTAAGTGCCCAGTACTTCAATTGTGTATTGAAACCCCAAAACATCAAGAACAGATGCCTGCTGCTGAGAAGATTCCATATCTCATCTCTCAACTGTATTGGTGACATCTAAAGATAGTGGAGATTTGATATGGACCATCTATCTTAGATATTCTTCACCAGTCACAGGAATATCTAGTAAAAATTGGCATTTACTAGATAAGAATCTTGATTAAGATCCGGGATAGCGCAGTGGTTAGAATGCAGTATTGCAGGCTAATTCTGCCGACTGCCAGCAGTTCGAATCTCACCTGCTGAAGGTTGACTCAGCCTTCCATCCTTCCGAGATTGTTAAAATGAGGAGCCAGATCATTGGTGGAAAATATGTTGACTCTCTAAAGACTGCTTAGAGGGAGCTGTAAAGCATGGTGAAGCGGTATATAAGTCCAAGTGTTACTGCTATTTCAAACTGGAAGGAAGCCAACTGCAACAGCTAATTGTTACTGCCTATATGAATTACAAATGTACACCTATGGAAAAACCTATCATGTTTTTGTTTCACCATTTGCTAAACATCTGATGGCCCTCTGCAATTTTTTTTTACAATACTTGCTCTTAGCTTTTTTTGCCATACCTAATGACATCAGCCTTATAGTTTCACAAAAGTGTTGAAGACCTATTATCTAATTTAAAATATAAACAATCTTATCTGCTCCTATCAACAAACCAGTGTAATGACTCTTTAGTACCATACGTACCCGTGATAAGTCCAATTCTGGATAAGATCAACCTTTGAGAGTCTTTAAACTAAAATACTATCAAAAATATGTCAGGCATGAATAAACAAACAAGAAGGGGTGTGTTTTTTTTATTTTTACCCACTTGTCATGATTTTTTCCCATCATTGTGTGGGTTATTGCACTGGTACAATAATACACAGCTGTATCCTCCACTTTCAAATCATTCATTTGGAGGTAGAAGTTGGAACTGTCTTTGGAGGCTGTAAATCTTCTTTGTATTGTGGGAGAATAAGCACTGTACTTTGGGATACGATAATGTACCAGCCACTTCAGTGGGTACCCAGGCTTCTTCATCAACCAATCCATGTAATGATTGTAAATATCAAACCCAGTTATGGAGCATTTGAGTTGGACTGATTCTCCTTGATTCTTGATTACTGGACTTGACTGAGTGAGAGTAATCTGAGAAAGGGCACCTGGAGGAAAGAGAAATGACCATCAAGTGATTACAATGAATTATTCTATCAGAAAAAAATCTGTTATAGTTAAAGATCAAGACTGGTTGTTGTTGTTTTTTTCCTGATTTCTGCAGATAATCTTTGACAATGAACTTTGCCATAAAACCAAAAGAAGACACCAGCAATAAAATACCTTTCAAAAGTGTGTGAATGAAAATTAGAGGCAGCCAGTTCATGATACCTTTTCTTCACTCTTATTATCCCTTTGAAGATCTTTTTTTTTTAGAAGAGACAGGAGGTCAGGAGTGAATGAAGCTGCAGCAGAGGGAGAAATTAATATATGATGAAGTGGTTTGCATATGTTTTCCCTTTTAAGATGATTAAGTTCTTACTGCCTCACAATATAAGAAGATGGAACATTCTGTCAAGGTTCCATTCAGCACTCAGAAACCAAGTCATCCAAGTAAGAATTTATTAGAGAAACCATGTTGGCACATCTGGGAAAAACCTGAATCTGAAGTTCCAGGTTTTTCCCCACCCAAAAGAAAATCAAAGATCCACCTTCCGGCCATACTCAAAGGTCACATTCCCCAATCCTCTTTCAGATTCAACTTCCTCTCTCCTCCTGGCACCCCTCTTTCAGGTGCTGGTCGGTTCGTCCTTGACTTTCTTGAAAGGAATTTTGTTTTGTCTACTAACCCCTTCTAAGTGTATGAGAATAACCCCCCTCCCGGTTTCCCATGTGCTATATGTGGCAGCCACAGAGGCCTAGCAATTATGGCTTCCAAGGCTGACATAAGCTAGAAAACAGTAAGCCAGTTTTGACCGGTAAAGGAAATGAAAGTCACTATTTCAGATCACTGCTGAAGCCATTAGACGTATACTGATTTCTATTTTCAATAGATGTATTTGAAGTTTACTTTTAAATTTCAGATTGTTTTTCAAAGATGAACTTGACCCTGAGGTCCTTTTCAGTTAGTATTTCAATGGGTAATATCTACCCATCAAGATGAATAGCAGCTGGAATATGAATGTTACTTTTGTAGCTATACCCATACAGAGGCAGACTATCTTCAGTGAAGACTCTTGGTATGGTTTAGAGCCCTACTTTGTTAGTTGTGCGGAAAGTAATTGTGGACAGAGGAGGCTTTATGTTATGGATTGTCACTTCTTAATGTGAAAGAAAATAAGAGTGAGCATAGAGCTAGCATATTTGTTCCCGCTGATTTTCCTCATGTACAGATCTTATGTCCAGCTGAATAATATTTTGGTGGGCTGAGACTTCACTTAACAGTTGCTGGGTAGGTGAGGTGCCCAGATGGAGGATGAACAATAGGAATGCTTCACACAAATGGAACCACCACCCCCCCAAAAAAAAGTGGGTTTGTGTTTTTTTGCTACGTTTGGTGAAGGGGAGGGGGGTGAGAACTTTCTCTTGCTGTTTTTTTTTTAAACAAATAAGCACACAGAACAACTATTGTGTGTTACTTTTAGGGCTTTCTTTAGTGTTTGATTTTCTCATCTCAAAGGAACAAAGCGATACACTGTGTAAGAAACTCATGAAGACTTAATGGCAGGTTAATTTAATAATAAATATCTACACAAAAGGCCCTACCTAATATTGAATCAAGCTACTAGCACAGAGTGATGTGCCACTATTAACTTTGTGTGAGAATTAAAGCAAGACCCAGTATTCCTCAAGAGAGAACTGGCAGCAGTCTCTGCGAATGAAAATAAAAATCAACATAATTGTGGAGTTCTAGCCCTGCCCCTTTATTTATGTGAGTCTAAAAGAGGTGTTTTAGATTGTGATACAAGGCTCATCATCTTGCAGATGTTGACACCTCCTGAAGAGATGCTGATGATTGGGAGTAAACATGTAAGGCTTCTCAACTTCAAGGCAACCAATCATACACTAACTGGATTAAAGAAACTTCCTTCACCAGAAGGGAAACAACACTTTTTTATTTTAAATGGTGCTCAGAATTTTGTCAGTATAGTGAAGTAAGGTAAGGATAAGGGAATCCCTGAGGATTTTACTCTGCTAGTCATTGCCAACTATAGGGGGCGGTGCTCATCTCTGTTTCAAGGCCATTGAGCCAGCACTGTCTGAAGACATTTCCATGGTCATGTGGCCAGCATGTTGTCATGGAGCGCTGTTACCTTCACACTGAAGTGGTACCTATTTATCTATTTGCATTTGCATGCTTTTGAACTGCTAGGTTGGCAGGAGCTGCGGCGAGGATGGGAGCTCATCCCGTTCCATGGTGCTCGGGTCTTGGATTTGTGCTGCCAGCTTCCCAGCTGATAAGACCAGCATCTTAACCACTGAGACACTGTACCGCCCTCAGTATAGTGAGAGGGAATGATAATTAAATCTTTAACATATTAGAGCAACAGAATGAGGAGACACAAATGATTTGGGATAGAATTTGAAGAGTTTCTGAATTGTCAGAGACATTTGTTTTGTAAGGCAATCAGATTTAATAATGAATTAAATCTTGTGGTCATCCAGATATATTGGCTGTGCAAACATTTCACATTGACAGGAAACTGGCAGTGAAAATTGGCCAAAAAGGGCTCATACTAAGAGAAGATTTGTGAGAAAACAGATCTCACATATTGAGCTTAGTAATCACTGGTGTGATGATTGTGACAGATACTTTCTAACAAGCAGCAGCATCCAAGTATCAAGGGGAGAGTTGCTCAGGGTTTTAGAAGACAGATGATTACCAACAATCCCCATCAATCCTCACTTACGTTTAGTCTGACAGCTGATGCACTATCCACAATACACATGCTTGAGTTTGGTATATATTATATCTTCTCAAGAAAGTGTAATAGTTTGCAGAGTGGAAACTGTCATTCCACTAAATTTAATGAAAGTCAAGGATTCAGAGGAGATTTACTAGCTGATGGCTTTATTGTCATTCCTGTTTCTGATGCTCTAATAAGTTCTTTATGTTCTTCCTGAATGAAAACACCACAAGGTAAAGATAACTTAATGGAAAAGTTTCAGGCCATTTATACACGTCAAGAAAGGAAAGGAACCAAAATAGGTGGTCTATCATTTGTCCATCTTCCTACCAATTCCAGTTCAGTTATACAGCTTTCCAGATGGCAAAACTAATCACTTTAACTGCCAAAAGAAATGCAAAACTACAGTGCCGTAAAGCTTTGAGGTTATGAGAAGTTAAAAGGCATAGTTTTTTAAGAATAGCATTTTTCTTCCCTAGATATTATTTCATTATTTAATCAATGAAAAGTTCTTGTTTTCATATAGCGTTATCTTTATAAGAGATAAGGAAGTACAGATAGTCTATATCTGGTCTATATCAATCTCATCTGAACCTGTTTCACTCACATTATTCTGTAATCCCAAGAAAATTCAATTATTTTTCCCGATTCTCTGTAAAATTTTTGTACATATTGTATTTGTGAATCTTTAAAGGCAATTTTGAGATAATATTGCAAGACTTGGTAAGTTGTGTACTTTTTTCACTTCATTCATACAGCTAAATCAGAGGTATAATTCATCTTTGATGTCCCAAAATGCTAATGAAGCTTCTGTTTTATGAGATTATAGGATACTGCTTTGTGGAAAATCTTTCTGAAGTTTAAGTCTTCTCTTTCTCTGCCTCAGAATGCAGGTAATCCTCAATTTGTGACCACAATTGAGCCCAACATTTCTGTTGCTAAGTAAGATATTTGTTAAGTGAGTTTTGCCCCATGTTATGACCCTTCTTGCCATGCTGGTTAAATGAACCACTTCAATTGTAACATTTGTAACATGGTTGTTAAGTGCATCTGGCGTCCCCATTGACTTTGCTTCCCAGAAGGTTAGAAAAGGTGATCACATGACTCCAGGACACTGTAACCTTTATAAATATGAGTCAGTTGCCAAGCTTCTCAATTTTGATCACATGACCTTGAGGATGCTGTAATGGTTGTAAGTGTGAAAAATGGTCATGTCACTTTTTTCAGTGCTGTTGTAACTTTGAATGGTCACTAAATGAACTGTTGTGTGTTGAGGGTTACTTGCACCTGGTTTTGAAAGCAAGTCAATTGCATTGAATTGAGAAATAGATCTAATCATTTGAAAGATAGAACAGAATAATATGATTTTTTAATTTTTTTCTCATTTAGTAAAGAATTGTTGGGCTGTGAAATGTTTTGTTGCCTATATATCCTGCATCGTTTACTCAATTTTCATTCGACTTGCCTTCATAACTATGCAACAGATATAAACTTTCCCCTATCAGCAAAGTGATATTTTATTTGTGTAATAACACCATCAATAACAACAGCTATGGTAGAGGATTCTAATATTTTAAAACAAAATGATAAATAAGTAAATGAGAAAAATGTGGCTGTAAAAGGAAGGAGGAATTTAGAATGTAGATAGCTACAAAAGTTATGAAATTATAACATTTCTTTATTATCAGATACATAGTACTGGGGGTTTTCTGAATAGCTTAGGGACAGTGGCGACTACATGGAGCTGAAAATAAACACTGTCAACATTATTACACCTTCATAAAATTGACAGTGTGACTACATTTGTTTTACCATATGGACTTTTGGATGTCACAATTGCAAAAAAAAAGAAAAAAAGAAAGATGATTGAGGTGGAAAAAGTGAAAAAGAAGTCAACCCAAATGATGACAGGATCCAAACATTTTCCTTTTGGAAAAAGATTACAACACTTTGGATTCTTTAGCTTATGAAAAAAGGTGATTGATGGGCAACATGAATGAGATGCATAAAATTATGCATGGAATGAATAATGTAGGGAGGGAAATGTTTTTCTTCTTTTAGCACACTAGGACCAAGGATCATCCAGTGAAGCTGGGCCAATGTAGAATTAAGCAGTGAAACTCATTAGCACAAGGCAAAGTAATAGCCTTTAACTTGGATGACTTTAAAAAGGAATTGAATAAATTTGTAAAGGATAACTTTAAAGACTCAACATACTTCTATATTGGTGGCAGGGTTCATGCCACCAAGTACCAATATCAGGAGAACCTCAGAATAGGATGACCATCTCTTTCTTTTAATCATCTAAGAGCCATTTTATTGATCTCTTTGAAAAATAAAATGCTAGACTAAGACAGGGCCTGCTTCTATCCAGCAAGGTTGTTCTTATGTTTTTATGGTATGCTTTAAAAAAAACTTATATTGGGGGAGGAGGGCAATTGCTGTAAGTCATTTCCCCTAATCATAGAGGAATCTCATAGGCAGAATGTTGATATTTCAGGAAGAGGCGGGATAATTTTTCAGGGTATTCATGGGTGAAGGACTGAAATGGGAGCAGTTTATCTTTAAAGACCTCCTAAACACACACACACGATCAATGGCAAAATGATGGCATGGGTGCAACATATAAATTACTTCCAGTAAATGAACTAACATAATTCCTGTTCTGGTGAAATCAGAAAATCAAAGTGAGATAGATCACATTGGAAAGGTTTATCATAGTGGTTTGGCTTTTCTCCAAGAGGATTCAACCTATCCAGTTCTAAAATTCTAAATTTTTAGACTCACTTCATACAGATTAAATGAATTCAGCTCAAATATCAGTATGCCTCCTGGATCTCATCAAGGTGCCCTATATCTCTTATGTTTATTGTGATATTGAAACTATTTGAAATATTTTCTTATCAGCAACATAAAGATATTCTGAGCATAAAAATAGCAAGACCTAAACACAAATACTTATAAACTGATAATACCTTATGCATTATTGAAAATTAAGTATATCCTATATCAAAGCTTATTTTTATAGTACAAATAAGGAAAACTATAACATTATTTTATTCATTGGAATGGCTTTTAATATACAGATTGTAATGTATCTATGGAAATATGTAAAAATTGTACCATTTGGGTGCTCAAATTCTTTTAAGTATGCTTGAATACTTACTCAAAGAAAAAATGATTTGTTTGTAGATATACACGCATACACACACACACATACACACACAATGTGTATCCACACACACATGTACATCTATATCTACATCTACAAAAGCATATACAGTTTTACAGGAATTCATAAGTTAATGCCTTTAAGATATTTCAAGCAGATCAGTAGGTCACTTAGTTTTTTATGGGAAAAACAAACCCTTAGGGTTGTTTTTTTTTAAATTAAAATGCAATTTTCATAAGAAGATGGGGATTTTATCTTCCCTTACTTCCACTTTTAACACTGGTCACACAATTTGACTTCTGTTTCTTAATGAAATCCAAGTCATCAATTAAAAAAAACCCCCATGATATGCAGAATTATAAAATTATTATGGGATTCTTTTGCTTTCATGGTAGAAGCTTGGCTCCTTTTTTTTGTAGTCTAGCTTCTATTATATCCTAACAGTGTTTGGTCTTAAGCCATGTTTTCTCTTTGTTGCTTTGGTAACAGATCTGGTCTATCTATATCAAGGTTATCTTTCTTACTTTTCTACACCTTGTGAACTGCAGGCTAACTATTATTCATTATCTGGATCTGGATGAGAAGAATTTATTCTTCAATTGGCATCATGAAACTGTGCAACCCATGACAATGTATTATTACACCATAACAACAACAACAAAATAGGGCTGCATAAAGCTTTAATTCAATGGTTTGATTGGAACACAGTTTAACTGAATTATTCCTTTAAACTGAATCTTCAAATTTAATTATCAAATTGATCCAATGTATCAAATGACACTGGGTATGGTTGAATTGAGTACAAGATAGTGCAAGTACTCTCTGGGGCCTCAATATACTGTGCACCTTTTCCATTAGTTAGTATCATCTACCATATCCTGGATCTAGCATCATTCTTGAGTATGGTATATGGTAGCTTACGCATGCACAAACACATACACATACACACAAAAAGAACAAAACTCTCAATTTCTTTCTTAAATGAGGAGAAACAAGTATCTCTGAATATTTGGGTTTTTCTTTTCAGATATTTTATCTGCATTCTAGTCTTGTATATAGTGAATTGCCTTTATCCTGAAATAAAATTATGATTTAGATTTATGTTCCACGTGTTTAATCAGGAATATCCCTGACAATAACACTAAATTTAATATATGTCATGTTCCCTATTTAATCCAAACCATTAAATCCTAATTTGGTTACAAAAATTGCATGTTAAAATAGATTATCAAATATCACACAGTGAGCATCAAATACTGACTATAATATGTAGACCGCAACATTAAATACTATTCATAAATAAGCTAATATTGAAATGTCAAATATTTAGTGTTAATATCTAAATTGAAGTGTTCAATATTTTGCAGATGATTTATTCCTGGAATATGCAGATATGAAGCTGTCTTTATCTCAAAAAATGGAGAGCACATCTATAAAGAGCCCCAATGACTTTTGGCATTACTTCAATTTAAAAAATAATCTTTCTACACTTCTTTGCTAGGGAACAGAACCAAGTTATAGACTTACATTTTACAGCATTAATCTGACATTATTAGGTCTAAGTCAGAATCTTCCACTTCTTGTTCCGTTCCCATGGCTGATAAAAGTAACTTTAATCCCACCTTTTGAATACTGCCAATCGCTGAGGTTATCCAGATAAGAAAACTGACTCCACAAGAAGATTATAACTATATTGAGTTAAGATACCATACTTACCTAATCAATGACTGAATTACCCTGTATCAATTAAACTTTGTGGACAACCTTTTCATAATCTCTCTCTCTGTCTCTCTCTGTCTCTCTCTGTCTCTCTCTCTGTCTCTCTCTCTCTCTCTCTCACACACACACACACACAGAAGACAGAGCACATGG
>JANHFL010003031.1:88713-109780 GCA_032468155.1 Oxyrhabdium leporinum
TTATAAGCTGTAAACCGCCCCGAGTCTTCGGAATGGGGCGGTATATAAATGTAAAAATAAATAAAATAAATAAATAACATCATCAGTGCTAGTATTGATAATGTTACCTAGTTTGGGTAATGAAATGTCTACAAGAAAACAAACAAGCTCAGAGAGCAACAAGGACCACTCATGTCAACCCTGAGCTACAAATATTCTCCCTTATTAAGTCATCATATGGTTTAGCCTCCAGTCCCTTGTTGCTTAATTAAGCTACGTTCACATATAATTGTTTCATTCTTGCAGGCTTATCATTTCAGATAAGGGTTGGAAAATTCTGGGTGACCATAGGGGGCACCAGAAAGATATAAAACAACCTCTTATTCATGATGGTTCTTGGAGTAGCCATTTGGATTTTTGCAGCCAGATTCAGTAACAGTTGTAATCTGTGGTGCTCGAGCAAGGAAAGAATGGTTATATAAAAGCATCAATATCTATACTAGTGGAGATCAGTCTGTCTCTTCCCCAGGCACCCAGAAAAAATTATAAACCTGCTGTCCCAAAGGTGCTTTTTCAAAAGACGACTGGATTTCCTTGTTTTTCTTTTAAGACGTTTCGATTCTCATCTAAGGAGCTTCTTCATCTCAGAACTAAAGAAGCTTCTTAGATGAGAAGTGAAACCTCTTCAAAGAAAAACAAGAAAGTCCACTTGCTTCTTGAAAAAGCACCTTTGGGACAACTATGACCTGGATGACTGAGAATCTCCATAGACATTTACAAATCTGCTCTTTCTCTCTCCCCCAAGCCCCCAATATGAGTTAGTAAGCTAAGCCACAGTGTCTTGTAACTAGAAAACTGGAGTAAATTCAGTAAATCAAATAGCAGCTTTGGCTGGCTTGTATAGATTTGTTCCAGCTGTGACCATGTTTTAATGTCAGAGCTGTTGAGTAAGTTCATGTCCTTATAGGAGTGACACAGATTAATTCTGCTCCCTGTCAAGAAATGGTCTTTTTTTCTATTGCTGTGGCTGTGAACTCTTCCATATTCTTGCGAGAAGCATGAGATTAAATCCGTCACTACTTTTTTTTAATTAATTCAGCCACCAAACTAATAATTTTCTGGTTCCATTTTCCCCTGTCTGGTCTGCAGATTAATTAATTAATGTCAATTTAATTAGTTAATGCATCTGCTGATGAAATATGTTCCCTCTCCAGCTGATACGGGTGACTGTTGAATTCATCCTTACAAATAATGGGAAGGAAGGAGGTCAGCTCCTTACAGGGAAAATATTCTCTGAATATCAGGTCATAATGCTGCTAAAGATGTGGGTAATAGTTTCATTATATTGGATTGCTCTTTATTAAGAATTATCTTCCTTTTTCTTTTTTCTCAGTGTAGTAACCCATGGCAGCTAACAATCAACCAGTTGACAATTAAAAAGCAATTCAATGATCCAGAGAAGTGATGGGCATTTGATTGGATGTCTTCAAAAGCTTCTAGAGATACTTTTGTTTGCTGTATCCAGCAGAAAAGTGAACTTGAAGTCCCACAGAGTCCCTTCTGATTCTGTGTTGTACAAGTAGTCCTCGATTTACAATCACAATTGACCCCAATATTTCAATGCTAAGTGAGATGGTTGTAAGTAAGTTTTGCACCATTTTATATCTTCCTTGCCAGGGGTGGTAAGTGAATCACTGCAGCTAAGTTATGTAACATGGTTCTTAAAGTGAATTTTGCTTCCCCATTACTTATCAGAAGGCCGCAGAACATGATCACATGATCCTGGGAACCCCAATCATCATAAATATGAGCCAATTGTCGAGCATTCAAATTTTGACCATGTGACCATGGGGATGCTACAACAGTTGTAAGTGTGAAAAATGATCATAAGTCACTTTTATCAGTGCCACTGTAACTTCAAATGGTCAGTAAATGAACGGTTGTAAGTTGAGGACTATCTGTATTCTGTGAAACATAATACGTATCAGAAATAAAATCCCATAATTCTTTTTTTAACTAATTTGTATTATTATTTAAAAAAAAAATCAAGCTAAAAAATAATACAATACAAAGAAAAGGCTAAAGGGGCAAGAAAGGAGAAAAAAGAAAAAGAAAAATAGAAAAAAAAATGCAAAGACGTAGTTTCCAATCTTCTTTATAGCATTTAGATTTACAATTATGCTTTCACCTTTTATTCTATGGTTGCAACGTAACCTTCTTTCTATAATCTATCTGGTCTAATCAAAATGGTAGATCATGTTCATTTTTTTTCTACTTTACTTAAAAAGTCTATAAGGGGTTACCAGTCAGTTGTCTGTTCTCTGAATAAAGAAGTCAATTAAAGCCATTTCAGGAAGTTCCATCATCTTCACCAGCCTCTGTGTATTAGAACTGAATCCTTCTATCTTTATGCATAGAATAACCTCACTGCAGTGAGCATGTGTGAGAACAAGTTCCATAACGTTTTTCCCCAAACTGTTTATCCATCAATCCCAAAAGAAAAACCTGATCTCCTCTTTAACACCCTCTGACTCAGGGCAGGCATTTGAATTCATGTGATTTGAATTTTCTAGCTTTTTTTTTTTTACATATCCACCAAATATGATAAAACATTTCCAACGTGCTACCTGTAATGGAATGTTAGCATATACCCTCTAGCTTGCACTATATCCTGGTATTCACCTATAAAAGTCATGGGGGGGGAGTAGAGGAGAATTTCTAGTAAAAGAGATGAAGTTTGGGTTTCTTGTGTTAGTTTTGGGGAGCAGGAGTTGTATTTCTATGAAGAAATGTTGAGACTGGCTCTGTTGTTGAATAATGATAGAAAAACATGTTAGCATTACAACTCTGCTCCTGCTGTGACTGCCTCTATTTCCAAAATCCCATGTTTGAGAATATGACTAGTGCAAGAGAAATATTTTCATTATTTATATGAACAGGGTATGTAATTAACAAATCAATGGCAACACTTGAACACTAAATAATGAAATAAATCAGTGATTATGATGTCAGAATCAGTGAATATTATGTAATCCTTCAGATGGTCCTGTACCTGGATTTTATTCAGAAGTGTGCCTTAAATTAGATATTATATATCTTCAAAAATATATTTCTCAGCATGCTTGTTGACTCCAGCTGGGAGGATATAAGGAAACTTCCACATATTTAATGAAGTGTTTCCAAGTGTAGTTTCAGAAGTTGGTAAAATTTGTGCATTGTTATCGGTCAAGATACTCCCTAAATCAGTTTTCAATGGTTGATCACGCCGGTTTATATATGTATATGCTTGTGCATGCGAAAGAAACTTCCAGCTTTGTTAAAGGCATTTTATAGGGTTTTTTAGAAGTCTGACCTAATATAAAACAAATGGATATTGTTTAATGCAAGCTGCCAACTCTTCAATATCTGATTTGCAATGGATAATGGCTAACTCGACAAAAGAAGAAATAATTTCCTAAGCAAAATAGAGCAGTTTGTGGCATAATTAGACCCAGAGCTATTTAACAGCATAATACTCATGATATTAATACTTTCTTGTTATGCTGTATTTTTAAGGTAAGAGATTGGATTTTTATATAATGAATGACCATGTGGAAACGTTGAAAGGTCAGGTAATATGGCTTCCTTAAGGGCATTTTCTCCTGTTGCTGGGTTGATTGAAGTTGTAGGCTTTACTTTTAATGCAAGTTTGTGTGTATATTTTCATGCAGTTTTTAGAGGCAAGAATCAGTGGGTGTTATGCTCATTGATACACAAATAATAAATATCCCTGATATCTCGGGGATCCCTGATATCTCGTATGTGGCCCTCCCGAGCTCTGTTTTCACTGGCAGTGGGTTGCAGGAGGCTGTGGCAGCTGAAAACGGAGCTCGGGAGCCCCTTTTTGCTGGCACAGCGCTCAGGCCATTCCAGGCTCCCCCAACACGAGTGACGTCAAGCTGACCATGCCCACCCTGCACCCTGGCCACGCCCCCCCTGCCCCCCCGAGGTCAAACACAACCCTGATGCGGCCTTCAATGAAATTGATACCTCTGCTGTAAACTAACAGCTTTTAGCAGTTATCTATGGAAGAAAAGATAACTCCATATGCATTCAGAGTTACAAATTAAAAGACACTGTTTAAGGTACAACGTAAAATTCATAAATGAGACAGGATGATCTCATTAGACAGGATGTAAAGTCAGTTCCCATAGGCCAATCATGATATGTTTTGTTAATTATTATATTTTTTTCTCAGAGAAAATGTTATTGTGCTTATAAATGTTCAAGAGTTAAGCATCACGTGAATAAGGTAAGGGCTTAGAAGAAAAAGCAACCAATTCAATTATATTAAAATAATTTATACAATAGATTGTCTATGGGGCATGATTTTTAATATACCCTACGTATGTCAAATCTAAAAACACCCAGGATTTCCATGAAATAATATTATAAAATTTCTATAATATTCTAATAATATTGTATATAATATTGGATGTTTCAGATTATTTTTCAGTCTTGGAAATAAGAGCCTAAATTGCAGAATTGAATAATTCACATAGTATTTTTACCAACATCCCACCTACTGGTTCTTATCTGTTTTTCTTTACAAAAGAGTCCTTCCACCTATTTTTCTCCAATTATCCTAAGCATATCTCTCTCTCTCTCTCTCTCTCTCTCTCTCTCTCTCTCTCTCTCTCTCTCTCACACACACACACACACACACACACACACACACACAGAAGACAGAGCACATGGTAATACAATTAATATTACACATCAAATTGATTTTAAAACAAGTTTTCATGATGTCATCTTGATCTACACCTCCCATTTCCAAGGAGAAGATTAGGAATTGCTTGAAAGTCTGAATTTCACTTGTAGAGAATCAGAGGAATGTACTTAAAAACATTGTTTAAGGATTGATCTGAAAAAAAAAGGCTGGCAAAGATTAAGAAATGGAAGAAAGCAACCTGAATATTAACACAAACCATGGAAATTGTCAAGAAGAAGAAAAAAGAAGCCAAAACAAAGAAAGAAAAATCTCAGGAAACAACAAAGAATTTCAGAGACCTGTTAGAAAAGACAAAAATGGCATTACAGCAATATTTGTAAAGGTATTCCAGAAGGGAAAGGAAACAGGAAATCAAAGGAAATCTTCTAAAAGACCTTTTAACTCAGAAGGAGCTTCCAGCCTTGAATTGGTATGCTAGAAGATGTCAATGACTGGTAGTAACTGATTCCAAGAAAATCAAACAAAGATGGAAGGACTATAATTTGCTTCTTTTTATATTATCTTACAGTCCTTAATTTCACACACAAACAAAAATAATGCTTAGAATCATCTAACACAGACTAGAGGTGTGCAAGCCAGATGTTCAAACTATCTTTGGGGAAGTCCAAGGAACACAGGTTATTATTGCTGATGAATGATGGATAATTAAGAAAACCAAAGATATTTTCATTGGTTATAGATTGCTCTTACAAAATGGGGAATCCCAGAGAATCTAATTTTCCTCCTGCAAAACCTATTTATAAGTCAGGAAGCCGCAGTATGTACAGAACATAGCAAAAAACTCTGAGTCTCCATTAGCAAACAAAGAAGACAAGGCCATATATTCTCCTCTTATTTACTCAACCAATATACAGAATTTATATTGAGAGAAGCTGGGTTGAACTGAGGAAATGCTACTAAAATATGCTTCCCTAACCTGATCCTCTCCAAGTGCATTGGACTTCAAATTCCTAATCGCTTTGGCCAAATATTTAAGTGATACCTGGTTAGGGAGCCTGCCGGAAGAGATGTTTGAAGAACCATGAATCATAACTCATAAGGAGAATTGTACCTTAATGGTCTATAACAGAACACTTAAAGAAGCCCAAAACATGGAGAGATGGGGTGGTGACAGCTGCTTAATTTAACTGCCCAGGATAATTTAACAACAAATCTATTTTGCAGGTGGACACAGGGCTTTTAAAGTCATTTATAATACTGTACTGTGTATTTTCCACAATGGCTTGCAATTAGCAAAACACCTGTTCAGAGCTACATACCTCATATATGAGGGGGGGGAAATCCAGTGGGAGCACTCTGTGGTCCTCATTAGTTTCTCGGTGCTTTTATCTAGTGGGCATTTTTAGACTAATTGTATATTAAACTCCACTTTCTTCAGGTAAATGGCTCTAATGCTAGACCTCAAGCTTTCTTTCATGCTTTCTGGACTGAATGAAATAATATATCCCCATAAATATTCTCAAGACTTCTTTTCTGCCCTACTTTAGAACTTACCTACATATCATTCTCATTAGGATAAGTTGACCAATGTATTTTTATTGCCTCTTTCACTTAGACATGAATGTAGAGAGAAATGGTCAGGAGTGTTTTAAGGTCAATATCTATTGCAAGGTATGCTCTTCCATATCTCGACCTTTTTAATAATCTGATGCTTATAATCTAGACAAAGCCTACTAGCACTAGAGTTATGAAGACATTCTCCCAAGTTACAATGTGTGATGGAGAACATGTAGCCTCCCAGTGTTGGTGGACATCTAGAAGCTTCAAACAGGAGAAAGTAAACCAAAATACTACATCAGGAATGAGAAAGTGCTGCTTTCAGACACAGAGAAAATGTTGGATGGAACCAATCTTTCAGCATGATATAGGTAAGGATGGAGTGTCAGCCTTTAAAGAACATCGTCAAAATTACTGGAACTCTATAGGCTATAATCACAGAATATTGAAAGCCTTAAAAGCCTGACAGAGTTTGTCTCTCCGTCCATCTTATGCCAAAGACATTCAAGGCAAGGCAATCTTGAGTTTCTTCCTTATCCCCCTCCTGTCTTTCCAGGACAAACTAATGTTTTCCTAATGGCTGTAACATATTTTTGTCTAGGCTATAGGCTATTCCCCAGGCTTTTTCTACATTTTTAAGCCAACTGACCTAATTGACGAAGATGCAGACTGGAATACAGTCTTTGTTTAGACTGCACACATTTCCAAAATATGTGATATGGTTTTGATTCAGAGATTATTATACAAGCATGTGTATTAAGACAAACACTATATGAAAAAAATAGTATATTGACATTGTTTCAAACTGTTGTAGAAATTGGTCGGGATGGATATAAGCTTCAATATCTGACAAGATATGTCAGATATATTCATTTATTCTTCTACTCCATCCATTTTCATGTTTATATTTAAAGAAACCCTAAAGAAAATCTGCAAGCATTTGTTGTGTGCAATTTTTCCTCATAAATACTGTATCAGATATAACTTTTCACGTTATATACTGTGAAAAACTGCTAGTACTATGCACTTTTTGTACATAAATTTCCATAAAATGTGTTTCTGCCACTCTGCACGCACAAGTTTGAGTTTCCCCAAATATATTCTTTTTAAAAGTATACGTTTTTCACAATTATACTGTTTTGTGGAAAAATGTTGAACCAAGAATGACAGATGAAAGTAGAGTCTATAAGTAAATGCAATTTGTGATGTAAAGATGCTATATTGGCAGATAACACCATTTCACTCTAAAAAAAATTCCATGACAGATTTCATTTTCATTTCTAAATATGAACTGACATAAACCGGAACTAGGCTGATTAAGCCACCAGTTCCGTTAGTGAGAGATGGGAAGAAAATTCTGTTTGACTGGAAAAGTTTGTGTCATACTTTCCCAGAATATTCAAAGGTTCTAAGGGAGAAAAATACATGCTATGTACAATAGATAATGTAATTGATTAAATTACAATAGAATACAGAAATATTGTTTATCAACTTTTTATAGCTATAGACTTGGGTTGGGTTTTTTCCCCTTTTCATTTTATTCCCAAATAAAGATATTTCTATCATTCATTCATTCATTCATTCATTCATTCATTCATTCATTCATTCATTCATTCATTCATTCATTCATTTATGTTCTTTTAATATTTACTTTTTTTGTCAAGGACGCGCAGAGTAACCAACCTGTTTTGTAGCCAAACCTCAGCTTTGAAGAAATTCTCTTTTTTGAGATCTGTCTTTTTTGAGGAGGGTGAAACATGTCAAATTTATTATCATCCATGTGCTCAGATAACCTTGGCAACTTTTCCAAATGTTTTAGTATGCCTTTCACGATATTGTGGTCTATGCCCTGCTCTCATCTTCAAATTTGCTTAATATGTTAACAAACTTCACCAGGCACACACAAGATCTATCAAATGAAGCAAACAAATTGTTAAAAAGTTATGATATTTATATAGTTACTTACCAAGCACAACTAAATTATATTAAAGTAACCCAAATATATTTACAATCCCCAAGGCATGTCACAACTTTTGAGCACCCCTAATGTTTGGAAATTAAAAGCTGAAAAATTTGACATGCCCTAAATGAGATAGCATATATATGGGTGGGAATGCCACTTAAGGCAAAAACTAGGCTGGTACACACACACACACACACACACACACAGGATAAACAAACCAAATAGGAAGACTTAGTAAAAGTGAATCATTTGTTTTCAACCTAAATAAATGGTTGGCCTACAATATATTGTGAAAGGAAAGTGGGAAAAAGAAAAATGTGGAAAAGGAGAAATGGAGAGTTAGATAAATGAGTTAATCAAAGTGGAATAAAACATAAAGCAGCTGATGGTATGTAGGAGAGACGACTGTCCAATAAGAGAGCTCAAACATGGTAAATTATGACTTCAGCAACCATAAATCTCAGCCTCTCTCTGATCCCCCACCCATCCAAAAGGCACAACTGACTAATGGCCAGGAGCCTTCTGTTCTTCTCTTTTGCTACCTTTGTGTGTATGGTGTACATGAAGACAAAAAGCATGCATTATCTGTAAGTAACTTTGAGCCATTTGTGTTTGTATTGCACTGGATATCAGTGTATAAATGACATCTGAGGGGATGGGAGAAGCAAGCAGAAACATCTTCCAAAGCATATAGTCATCTAATGGTGTGTGCCAATGGAGTTTTCAAAGTCATCTCTTGAGGTAAATCACATTTGCTTCTCCTTCAGAACACAAAGCACTGTTTCCAAGTAAAATCAAATAAAGGTGATAATTACCCTTTCCAGGGATCTGGAAGTGGTCATCTTGAAAATAAAATCTCTGTTTCTTAAACACAATGATGTATCTCTATTTAAATCTTCCCTGCTTAGAATTGAACAAAGTTTCTATTTTATACATGATGCTGTGCTCATCCCCTGGACCCATATTGCTTCAGTCAATGAATTAATTTGGCAAACCATGGCTCTCTTACTTTCAGAGTTTTAAATCAGTGTCCTTCTTAGCAGGTGGTATTTACTACTGAGTACCTAGCCACCTAGACTAGTAACCATTAAGAACCTAATATTTCATGAATTTATAAAACCTCCTTTAAAAACTGTCTATCCCAATGGCCATTACATCTTATCTGTATCTATCTTATTTACATGTTGAAATATTCTGGGTGGACAAGACTGATAAATAAATAAATAAATAAATAAATAAATAAATAAATAAATAAATAAATAAATAAATAAATAAATAAATAAAATAAAAAAATAAAATAAATAAATAAATAAATAAATCTTATAAAAGCCAGATGCAAAATAGTTCAGAGACCTAATATACAGCATTCATTTAAGCACAGAAATAATTCTTTATTTCTATTTTTTTTCTGGTGTTTCTACCTCTGGCTTTCTGTTATTGAACAAATGACAGGCTCTGCAGAACCAATCAAGAAGTAGGAGAAAAAAAGGAGATTATAGAAAGTCAGAAGGCAAACGAGATCCTCATCCATACACACAAGATTATTGCACTATTGGCAGAAACAATATTTTTGAACAAGCATATTTGTACCAATCCTACTTTAAAAAAAAATAATGGCTATGTATATATTCTATGCAGAATTTATCTAAAACAGCACTTCCCATAGCTCAGGTTAGTAATCAATTCCATAATGCAGTTTCCATCTTTCTCTTGCCTTTTTGCAGATGATCTTTTTCCTTTTTCAAAGACATTTCTTGGAAAGTGGGAAAGTATAAGAAGCATTAATGGGAGCATCACTGTCAGGAGAAGCATCCTTTGCTTGCATATACTCACTAAGGTAGAGGCCATATGAGATTTCTTAAGACAAGAACCAGCATATTTTAATGGGTGTTTAGATACATGGAATAAAATTGAATGCTTGTACCACCTCACTGAGAAAGCTAAAGCTCATACACACACACATTAGTGTTTGTGTAAAGCACGGGTGTCAAACGTGTGGTATCACATTGCTGTCATGTGACGTTTCATGATGTTTTTCCCCTTTGCAGAGCTGGGGTGGGTATCGCCTGCACAGGATGCATCTGGCCCGCAGGCTGCCAGTTTGACACCCCTGGACTGTAGAGCAAAATTTTGGAAATGTTTGATGTGAGTGTTGGTCTTGCCTGTGAATCTCTATTTGGAAAGGGGTGATTTCACAAGTGGATCCCTTTCATGGCTGTTTCTGAAAAATAATTCTACATTCTAGCAGTGCTTACCCTTTCTGGATAAAAATCCCCCGATTAAGCCAAAAATCTACCCCCAAATAAGGCATGAGATTGAAATGGGCGCAGGGGGCACACCCTCTTATGCTGCCTATTTCACTTTGCCCCAAGTGCCAAAATCCTTTTGGTCTAGGGAAGATATGTTTGTTTGTTTTTTCAGGAGTGATTGCACAAATCTTATTTAAAGGCAGCTAGGATCACTTTGTCACATAGTGACACATTAATCAATCCCTGGATCTATCCAGCCAGTCCCACGTAGGCTAAATCTAATAAGCTAAGATGGGTGAGGGTCAGGGGGACTTATAATTGGCCACATGTCTTCAGCAGTATTGTCATCATTACCAGGCTGCACAAGCAGAATCTGACCCCACAAAATTGAATAAAACAGAACATTGACTATGCCAATTTGTATCCATTGAATTTAGATCACTATGGAGATGAGCAATTTTAATTTGCAAAGATCCTGGAAATTTATTACAGTGGGATTTTTGAGGGTTGCATGTTATCTTCTGGGGGCCATGACAGTATACATTTTTTTGAGTGATGACATTGGCATCACTGAAAATATCTAAGTGATGTTTTTGAAGAGGTGATAGGCTCAAGTAAATTATGTTGTTATTGTCAGCATGCAAGATGGATACCCAGGCCTTTTGGTATGTATTTAATGGTGCTCAGCAGATATGCTTCAGCTACCTGTCAGCTACCTGTACACTACCATTCATTCCATCTTCCAAAATTCCATAGAAAACCAGAGACTTCTGATCTCCATAGCAAAGAAACGTGTGGTAAGTATGGATATACTTTCTCCCACTATTTCAAAGGGAAGATGTAGATCTCAGCAGGTTTGTTAGAATCAACAGCTTGAAATTCTGCCACAGCTTTTGGGAAATTCTGCCAGAACATCCCTCAGATTCTTTAAGTCTCTGATGATAAAGTATTCCAACATAGCCACCATTCCTATAGAGAAATACTGAAACCTGATTGTCGCTTGAATCTGCCTCCCAACAATCAACTGTTTCAGGCTGCAGGGATTGCCATTGCCTATTGCTACCTCCGCACGCCCCATTTTCAGCCTCCGCGTGCCCATTTTCGGTCCGTTTCGGGTGGCGGGGATCAGTATGGGCAGAAAATAGGGTGCGCAGAGGCTGAAAATGGGGTGCAAGGGCATGTGGAGGCAGCAATAGGCAATGGAGATCCCTGCAGCCTGAAACAGCTGATTGTTGGGAGGCCAATTCTAGTGAAAATCAGCTGCTTCTGCTAATCAGGCTGTGCTGAAGCTGACCAGGCTTTTTGCTGTTTCCTGCAAGGAGGCAAATTGCTGGGAGGCAGAGGCAGGTTCCCCCCCCCCTTGTTCCCCTCCACCAAAGCTAGCTGCTTATGCTAATAAGGCTATGCTGAAGGTGAAACAGGGTTTTTGCTGTTTTCTGCAAGGAGGCAAATTACTGGGAGACAGAGGCAGAGGCAGATTTTTTCCCCCTTGTTTTTCTCCCCAAAAGCTAGGTGTGTTTTATACTTTGGAGCATCTTATACTACAAAAAAAATATGGTATTTAAAGAGAAAGGTTTTGGAGGAAGATTTGGGTTTGTTTTTAAATCTCAATGTTTTAAAAACCATACACAGAAGGGTAGATTGGTACCCTTCAGATACTCAAAGATTATATCAACCACAAAAGCTACTCAGTTTTGTGAAGAGTTGGGAATAACAGGAATTAGAGTTCCACATCATCTGAAAGGCCACAATTTTTTTTGTCTTTTATATTGTTGTTGATGCCACTTTTAAACCACAAAATACTAAGAATGGTGGCAACAAATTACAGTACATAGCCAGAATATTTAGCTCTTTCTAATTGAGAGAAAAACAACAACTTTAAATCAACATAAGATATATGAGTTGTTTTAATTTTAAAAGTACTTATGTTAAAAACATTTCCAAGGTGGGCTAACACAATGCCAACTAACAAAGTCAGATGAAACTGGAACCAGTCAACATAACACTGCAAAAAGAAAAAGCAGCACATCACCACTTGGATTGTAAATATTTGTGGATAGCTTAACTTGTTAACCTCTTTGGAGAAGAAAAGCAAAGACAGATTTGACATCTAGAAGAAAAAAAAACCCAACCTTTTCCCCTGAAGTTGAAGTGTTTCTCCAGATCTCTTGTAACAACTGAGTGAAGGAGTGTAGTAGGTGTTGTCCAAAGATAAGGAAAAGAGGCATCAATATAAAGTTGGTACCTAATTATGGGCTCTCCACAGTTTGAAACTAATTTATTTATTTTTAACAAACACTGGCAGGCAAAATTTAAAATGTAAATTCCAGTGGAGCTATAAATCCTTACTGCACGTTGTTCAAGGTTACAGTTGCCAAAAATACATATACCTGCAGGCAAATTTGACAGCTGATGTTATATGGCCTTGGATTTTTACTTGATTGTCTCTTCCTCCTCCTTCTCCTCCTCCCCCTTTTCCTCCTTTTTTGGGGAAATGAGAAACATTACAAAAAATGCTTATCTTTTCTACTCTTAGACACTGTATCTAGAAGATAGCTAAAATAAACAAGTCCTTGTAACAATAGTTTCCTTATCATCTGCTATTTAAAGCACTGATGATCAACTTGAAAATCTAAATATGTACCCTGGGAACTTATGCACCAGAGACAAATTCCTTGTGTGTCCAATCACTCTTGGCCAATAAAGCTGTTCTGTTCTGTTCTGTTTTAGTCTAGTCTAGTCTAGTCTAGTCTAGTCTAGTCTAGTCTAGTCTATTATGAGCTGTGGTGGTGCAGTGGTTAGAGTGCAGTACTGCAGGCTACTTCTGCTGACTGCTGACTGCCTGCAATTTGACAGTTCAAATATCACCAGGCTCAAGGTTGACTCAGCCTTCCATCCTTCCAAGGTAAAATGAGGACCCAGATTGTTGGGGGCGATACGCTGACTCTGTAAACTGCTTAGAGAGGGCTGTAAAGCACTGTAAAGCGGTATATAAGTCTAAGTGCTATTGCTAAGTACTATTGCTATTCTATTGCTATTGCTATTGCTATTGCTATTCTATTGCTATTCTATTCTATTCTATTCTATTCTATTCTATTCTATTCTATTCCATTCCATTCCATTCCATTCCGTTCCATTCTGTTCTATTCTATTCTATTCTAAATATCTTGGAACCAGATCACTCTACATTTGTTGGAATGTGCCAGATCTTAACATTGTTCAAGAGATCCTTTTCAATCATTGGCTAGTAAATCTATTGGGTTATTGCTCCCCACCTTTATAAAATACAGCAAACATCATCATAGTGCATACAGCAATGTGGTGCCCTCCTTGACTATTTTTAAATAGAAATAAATAGAAGACCAGGATATTCCAGTCTGTATTTGCCCATATAAATAATATTTCATTTTATTTCTATTTTAAGTACAGTGATTATTTCATTATTATTTTATTGTTTAAAGTTAACTTGTAGATATGTTTCAGTGCAGAAACTGGAACTAATAATGTAAACAAATATAAGTAATTTTATCAATTTCTAACCAAGCACCTCTTTTTTAACTAATTATGAAAAAAAAAATCCATCATACTGGCTTCAGAGTTTGCTGAGCTACTAGAATTATACAAGTATTTCAATGAATTGCAAATCCTAAGTTTAATCAGACTGACATAAAGAGGTAAAATTCGCTCAAAATAACCTTTTAATAAAATTTAAAAAAATAATAAAAATAATATAAAATAAAATTTGTTAGTCAGAGATTTCATACAAAGTGAGGTAAGTCTTGTCCATATCTCCCCCAAAGAAACCTGGGGCACCCTAAAGCTAAAACAAAGAAACAAACAAAAAAGACAATTGAGGGTTTCAGAAACACACAGAGGGAAATAATGTGCTGTCCCTACATAAAGAGAATTTCAGGTAAGATGGAGATGCTGCGTAGTTTGTTGACTGATATGCACAGGATTGTACATTAACTAAGTATGCGTTAGTGTGATTCTTAATAGATTTAGTCTCTGCATTTTGTTTTATCACCAAGTAAACCAACAGCTTTTGAAAACATTTTTTAAATCACTCCATCCTATCAATGGATTTCAAGATTATGACCTGTAGGAAGTTAAAACCCACCCCTCTCCTAGAAAAATAAAATATTTTAGGATATACTAAAAAGACAGAATATTTCCCCTAAAAGAGAATTAGAAACTCAGAGAGGCAGAAACTCCCACACCCTCTTTGTTAATGGGCCATTAAGGCCAGGGCCAGTCTATAACAAAGATCTACCTCCTTCAGGCAGAGACATTTAATTGCCCTTTATTGCATCACCCAGCAAGATTCAACCAAGCTTGGGACTCAAAAGACAACCTACAATGTTACCCCCGCATGGCCCCATGGGAATCTGACAACCAATCAGGATACATTTTTGCCACAGGAACATGAAGCAGGTTCAAAGCCCAACAGAGGTTATAAATCTCTCTCCCTCTCTCACCCATGTGCTTTTTTGCCCAGGACCTCAAACCATGTGTGGTCCTGTCCACCATTAAAACCATCTTTCCAAACAGCCTCCATGTTTCCAGTGTCTTTCTCCCCACTTAGAACTGAACCCAGAAAGATATTTCTTCCAACACATTCCATAGATCCCTTTTGCAGATATGTTTTGGCTTTTGTCTCATGACACCGAAGAGCTGGACAGGAGACCTCTTGGTTTGCTGACATTATAAATTGCAGGGATATGAGGTTCAGTGTGAGAATGAGGGAAACTGCACAGGCCTCTTCAGGGTTTAAATCTGTTTCCGGCAGTTCCTTCTATTTACAAACAGCAAGAATTGTTAGCAAATGGTGAAAAATGCAGCTGAGTCACTTTGAGAATGATTGTATGAGGTGGATTATAACAGTGCTTTTCAAGCCTGTAATCTCTAGGTATATTCATACCAAGGGCTATTTATCTTGCAGATATATAGCACAGGAAGGGTTTTTTTTGCTGCTAGTGAGGAAGCTTGTAGCAAGGAGAAAGAGCGATCTCTCGCTTTGTCACTGGCTGTACATCACTGCAGCTGTGCCCTTTGATTACATAGAGGCCTTCTCCATCCATTAATAATAGGAAGTGCTTTTTGTCTGCTGAATGAATCTCTGCGCAAGCCTTGCCTAGCATCCAGCTCAGGATTCAGCAGTGTAGAAAGGTAAATTAAAGAGGGGAGTTTCTGCTTCTGTATTTGCACTGGATGTGTTCATGATGATAACCTTTGGCTGCCCCTGAAAAGGCAGTGTTGTGTTCTGTATTTTCTTGCACTTCTCTTTATCACGCTGGCATACAAAGAGTCATAGTTTCCACTTCCGCAGAGAACTAATTAAGGCTCGTGTAAATGCTGCACTCCTATTATTTTGACTAAGAATGTCATGTTTGTGGTTCTTACTATTCTCATCATCACGATCATCATCGCCATCTATTTCAGACACATATTGCAAGTCCTCTATGGAAATATGAAAGAAAGGATACATGTAGCTTTCTTTCTTTATTAAGTCTGCCTTATTTTTAGCTCTGTTCTGAAAGTCTGAATAAAAATGAATCTGATTCGGTTGGGGCTGAAGGAGAGGGAGAGATTCATTCATTCATTCATACTACTTTTCCTCCATTCTTCTTTCATGCACAGTCTTTCTGCTGCAGTCTGAAGAAATATCAGCTTCTTAGGAACAATTGAGAGAGGACAAAATGGGGCTAACCTTCAGGAATGACCATGTTTCCCCTTATCCATATTTACTAAATTCTTCATCCAAAAGTGCCTAAAAGGCAAACCACTCTTGTTCTGATTGCATTGTCTATTTTTGCAACATCACAGGCACGAATGCTTTTGTGTTATGTGTTATTTACCCCACTTCCATTATCAACTTTGTCACCTATTCAGATCCCCCATGTGTCATCACCCCAACATCATTTCTCCAAGCACTACTCCAGTTGGAACTGCCAGTACTGAGGCTTTCACCTGTAATATGAGGTTGGGATCAGAGAAATCACCTCCCCTCTACACTGTTGAGGAAGCTAGGTAGCAGGGCTAGGACCATTCTAAAACTAGAACTAAATTATCCAGCATGCCTACCAGCCACTTGACAGCGAGATGGGCGTTGTATAAATCTAATAAATAAATAAATAAATATAATGTCTGCTCAACTAGCAATGCAAGAAATACAGTGGCTCAGTGGCTTAAAGATGCTGGAGAAAATGTGTGCGGTTCGAGTCCTAGCAAAGCGGGATGGGGTGAGCTCCTACCATTGGCCTTGACTTCTGCCAATCTAGAGTTTGAAAGCATGCTACATGTAAAGAGATAAATAGGTATCACTTCAGTGGGAGAAATAATGGCGCTTTGTGTGGAATACAAACCCAACTGGTGCTGGATTTGCCCAAATGCAATACCCAAACATGAGATGACATCAGTGGAAGAAAAAAATCCTGGATGATGCTGTAGAAGGCCATTAGCCATTGTGGGTGCAGAGCTAGTTCAGCTCCTGTGGTGCACTTTGGATAGCGCATGAGTGTGAACTGAACGGACTAGCAGTCTTAGGTAGCTAAACAACTATTCAGTATTAACATCGTAGTCTTCTGGCTAATGTACCATTACCATACACTAAATAAATAACACTGGCAATGCAAGAACTGTGTTACTTGCTTTATTAGTCAAAATACATTTATTTCTTATTATGTGCATACACCAACTTTCCATTGTGATTCTGTGGTTTTACTATCAGCTCCACCCCCACTGCTATAGATTCAGCATTACAAGAGTCCTAGGCTGAGGATACCTGAGCTTGATCATAAACTAGAAGCTGGGACTTTCCCTAGTTGTAGTGCAACTTTCTGAACACAGTTTTTAGTGGCGTATTTGTAACTGTGATATTTCTTTTCTGTTTGTTTTCTTTTCAATGCCTGTTTCCATTTGCAGGAAGTTTTGCCTCCCATCACCATTTGACTCCCAGACTCGGGTCTTTCAAGGGGAAAAATGTCTTGAAGCTTTTGCAGTTCCCTCATAGGAACCACTAGATTCCCCACCCACCCACCCACCCCCATGTGACTAGATACATGCTTACCCCATAAAATAAGGCTATGGGGCTGTGGAAGAGTATGGAAGGAATTTATTTTTAATTTACATTTTGTTTGGAATGAGGTTGAGGAGAATTGTTTTCTTTGCTCTGAGAGTTTCAAAATCTGGAAGGCAATCTTTACTGTCTTTGATCTCCTTTTAAAAAGATAAAGACTGGAAGCAGTGGTGATATGGAAGGGCCCTAACAATTGTTATCTTTCTTCTTTTACACATTTTACTATGCAATTATTATTTTTATTGTGATTTATCTGGAAATACATCCCGGTTCTGAGCAGAAGGTTTCCTACTTTAGGATTCCAAACTGTGAAATATCCTACTAACCTATTCGTTGTTTATGATGTCTCATTCGAAATAAAACCTTGCCTGTATTTAATTCATTTGATAGGCTTCTGCCAACCATGTTCCTCTTCAGTATCTTGACTCTTGATATATGAGCCATACAACCAGAGCATCTTCATTTCCTTAATTTATTCCCCAAATCTCAGCCTGTCTCTAAAAGGCTGTAGATGGGTAGTGAATGTATGCATGCATGTGTGTGTTTGTGCGTGTGAATAGATGCATGTGGATAATTATTTTGGTTGATTTATACAGTAAACAAAGGTATGGAATTGTATTCAATGGGCAATCTTTCCTTTCTCAGTTTACAGCCATAGTTATATTCTTTGTGATTTTAGCATCAGAAATAAAAATAAAATATTGCAAACATGTTCTACAGTAGGATATGGTGCTCTTGTTCTCTCTCTCATTCTCATTCTCTTTCATTTTTTCTCTCTCTCTGACACACACACACACACACACACACACATACTAGCTTGCACCTCCAGAATTCCTGGATGTCATGCTTTATTGCATCTTGTCAATAGGCAGCCAGGTACTACATCATCCTTGAAATGGCCGTAAATCCTATACAAAGGAAGCCATGCTGGATTGTCTGACAAAGAATGTCTGTTCTCTTTCTCTCTATATACAAAAAAAATATGCCATAATCATAAGATACAAAAGAAAGTTGAAATATGCAGTGAGAAATTTGCATCACTCTGAAGAAATCAGGGTATTGGATTTTCTGTTTCTCTGTTTTAAATTCTGTTATGTTTTTGAATGAAGAGCTTAAAATGTGTCTGAATTGAGCACTGGCTGAGGCATTTGAAAGATAGATTTTGTTTTAGTTTTTCTTGCATACTTTAATCACTGACTCCCTTCCAAATCAGAGGATGTTTAATTGCATTTCCCCATGTGTGACTGTAAATGGAGCAAGATAGCATTATAATGGTGCAATATAAAGTAAAAAGAACAAGATATGATTGCAAAAAAATGGCCATTCTTGATGCCTCAGCTAACTCATCCTGGCCACCACTTTCCCATGAAGTAAAAACCTCCTGCTCCCCTTTATGCAGCTATTTCTAGCCTCTTCTGCCAGTTTGTGTAACGTTTGGCCGAAGAGGAAGGACTGGTCCAATGTGAATCATGGTAGCCCAAATTTATTTCTACAATTAGGCAAAGTGAAGCACTTCTTCAAATGGCAAATGCTGAAATGTGCCACTTCATCCTGCTAAACTCCTGCTAAACTCCCAAGAACATTTTCTAGGTGTCATTGCTGCATCTGATCCTTCTTCTTAAGGAACTACATATTTTCTTATGGACCTGTTGCTTGTTTATAACTCCTTCACATGTTGACTAACTTTCTGAAAAGAGGACTCTCTGCAGAGATGATTGCTCTAGTTAATGTGCTGAGCAAAGCCCAGCATGAAAACAAATGTTTTTATTCATTTACTTTTTCATTTCCCACATCTTTCTTTGAGAGCAAAAGGCAGCTTACATGGAGTTCTTGTTTTATTCCATCCTCCACTACCACAATCCTGTGAAGTATGTTCAGGGAGCTTTGATGAAGTCAACTGCAGTCCATGAAAGTTTTTGTTTCTGAATAAAATCTTAAGTCAAAGTGTTACCAGACTCCTGAGTTTTTGTACTCTTGGGCTAACATGGCTTTCCTCTTGGTGGAATTTGAAACTGGGTTTCTCACACATGCACCTGCGCATCACACACAGGTACACACAACTATCCCTCAGGAAGTCACATGAGAGATGGAGGGATCCTGGGATGGAGTAAGCTGGATTCTGTCGGTGGGTTGTGGGGGACGAGAAAAGTGATAGCGAGAATGGCAAGAAAGTGGGCAAGCAAAGAGAGGGATGGACCAAAATGAGTAGAAAAGGAAATAAGAGAAGAACAGACACATGGGAAGAGGAATATGAACCCAGAGGCTGAAGAAAAGGGTGGTGGGAAAAGACTCAAACATGGAAATACAAGTAATCCTCAACTTACGATCACAATTGAGCCCAAAATTTCTGTTGCTAAGCAAATTGCTAAGTAAATTGTGTCCCATTTTACAACCTTTTTTTGCCACAGTTGTTAAGTGAATCATCACAGCTGGTAAGTGAATCATGTGGTTGTTAAGCAAAACTGGCTTCCCCCCATTGACTTTGCTTGTAAGAAAGGTTACAAATGGTGATCACATGATCCTGGGATATTCCAGCTGTCGTAAATACATGCTGGTTGCCAAGCGCCCAAATTTTGATCACATGATCATAAGGATGCTGCAACAGTCATAAGTGTGAAAACCAGTGATAAGTCACTTTTTCAATGACATTGTGACTTCAAATGGTCATTAAACAAATGGTTGATAATTGAGGACTCTAGTAGTTGTATGAAGAAGGCAGAGGAGCAGAAAGTTTTCTATCTTCTTAAGAACAAGCAGTCCTGGATGTTTCATTCTTTTAGACTCATGGTTGGACAGAATCATCAGTCTAAAACTATCAGGCATGTCAGGGAAATATTGGACATAAGTTAACTCTAGTGTCAGCACGCAACAATAAATGCGGTCCAGTCAGATCATACATTCATTTAAATTGCCAGGTGAAAAAAAGCAGTCTCAAGCCACGTTTTTATTGGAAAAAACGTTATTAAATATAAATCAGAAGCAGGCATTAACTGTTGTTATTGTTATTGCTATTTATAGATAATCTGCAAGGTAGATCTGACTGGATTTGCTACCTTTGACTATGAGTTACTTTGCACAGATCTAGAATATTATTGTAATGAATGCACTGTTCCAAGAAATGCAGTTTATTTATGTAATTGTTATTCTGTCTATCCCTATCATGTCCAACTGACTTACCAGCTCTTTTGGTATGGCACCAAATGGACCAAATACTACTGACACCTTAGAAGTTTCTTTTCCCCCCACTTTCACTCAGTCTCTATAGGGAACAGTCTTTATTGTTCCCTATTTTTTCTGGTTCTTTCTCATTGTCCCCCTTTTCTTCAGCTGCAGCAATACCAACTGTCAATGCTGGCTTCTTTATAATTACAGTCATTTCTAGCTTATGAGCTAAATGCTTATCAGCGTGGAACACGTAGAGGGTCTTCTTTCTCAGTCCTTCATACCAATCCCCTCAGCCCTTCATACCAGCAAACTAGTTCACACAGAGCTGCACCAGCTATTTTGTTGATCAGCCTGCTCTCCCT
>JANHFL010003031.1:131264-142403 GCA_032468155.1 Oxyrhabdium leporinum
TCCTCCTCCTCCTCCTCCTCCTCGTCTGTAAAATCATGTCTTTGTATTTGCATAAATAAAGTTTCAAATATAAAAACCATCAAACTGAAATTTAATTACTATGGCTTCCCTCATGGGAAAACGGAGAAAGCACATCCTTAAAGTGGAATGGCAATATCCCAAAGTTGTCTTTGGCCACTATGACATATTATGTATGATTGTCTCAAATGTCTGTGAAGTCCTTATGATTCTTATTTGCCCTACCTGTCAAAATTATCAGCAGAAACCTGAATATAAATTAGTGGTCTCATTCTATTGCATGAAACACCTGCTGAAGAAGATAAGCCTTCCAGACCTAATGGGAGCTGCTTCATTTGTTACCGGCAGGGTCAGATGAATTTATTGCAGCTTAAACTATTTGGGTAGAAAAGAAAGCAGGTATTTTGCATACCGAAAGTGCCCTGCTGCTTGCTGAGTAGAATGGCCTTCCTGACTAACTTAGATAAACTGTTAGCAAGCTGGAAGCTCACTGGGCTGCTTTCCCACTTTGTATTGCTAAAGCCAAGCAGCAGATTATAGAGCTGTTCTCAAGAACTGAAACTGATTTTGCTTCTGTCTTATATTATTACCAAAGACCTTTGAAGTCTTTCCGGTTTGTGGGAAGTAAATAAGATGGTTTTTGAAAAGAATTCCTTTCTTGATCAAGTCATCTGTGATTGAAGTTTGGATCGCACTAAGTTAAAATTTTAGAATATATCCTGTCACCCAGAACTATTTTTCTGCCAGCTTTTGGAAGTGGTTTTGTGTGTGTGTGTGTGTTTTTTTTAAGCAAAAGAGAATATCGTGGAAAATTGTTTGCTTCTCTACCTCTGTCAACTAGGTGAATGATCAACTAAATGACAAGTTCAGTTTGATTTAAGTGTAAAGTAATGCACATTGGGGCAAAATGCACTAACTTCACATGTACACTAATGGGGTCTGAGCGGTCTGTAATTAACCAGGAAAAAAAATGCTTGGGTCATAGCGGACAATGAAGATGTCAGCTCAGTGTGCAGCTACTGTGAAAAAGCCAAATGCCGTGCTGCAGATCATTAGGAAATAGACTGAAAATAAAATAGGTAACGCCCTAGTGTGTTTATGGTTTATATATGACTCTTGAATTCTGCCTATAGCTGTATGCCACACCTGAAAATATTGTTTACTAGGGTTGGGAAATGGTCAGAAGCGAGCAAGCTCTTCTGTTTGTGGTTCTGTTGTTTGGAAAAGGTAAATAAAAGGGCTGTAATCAACATAGAAAATCATAGATGGAATGGAGAGAAAGTCTTTCTCAAAACACTACCTCTGCTGGTCATCCAAAAAGCTGATCTGTAAACTACATATAGATACAAACATACACACACAGAGAACAACTCTTCAATAATATTCATTTTTTTGTTTCATGGAGGACACTATAATATTCTAAATTAATGTAGTCTACTTTGGCCAAGTCCACTTTCTTTGGGAAATGGCCCAATTTCCATAACAACATTCTTAACCATCAACCATCAAAGTATAGTTTGGTGAGTTTTCCTACACAGTTTTAATTTAAAATTAGAACATATGCTAAAAGCAATCTCCTTGCCAATCAATAAAGGCCCACAGATAATTTTGACTTCTGGTTATTATTGATTCCATTTAATTTCCTCCCCCCTCCCCATTTCTTATGTCATAATTCTTTCTCCCCCCCTACTGGTGGTGCAGTAGTTAGAATGCAGTACTGCAAGCTACTTCTGCTGACTGCTGGCTGCAGTTCGGCAATTCAATTCTCACCTTCGGACTCAGCCTTCCATCCTTCCAAGATGAGTAAAATAAGGACCAAGATTGTTGGGGGCAATACGCTGACTCTGTAAATCACATAGAGAGGGCTATAAAGCACTGTGAAATGGTATATAAGTCTAAGGTGGGTGTTGGCAACCAATATCTCCAGAGCCATATGTGGCTCTTTGGGCCCTCTGCTGCGGCTCCCTGTCCGGCCACACCCCTCACCCTCCCCTCCCAGTCACTCCTTGCCTGGCCTGAGAAGGTAAGGGCAATGGTGGTGAACGGAGACTTGCTCTGTATTCCAGAGTGGGAGTGAAGCGCCCCTCTATTTGCCTCTTCTTCTGGCCCTTCTTGGTGCTGCGCACACGTTGGCCGCTTGGGGAGATGTGTGACTTGCTCTCCACCCTGAAACATTGACCCTGCCCAGCTGTGGCTGATGCTGCCACTCTTGCCACCTCCATGGCCTGCTCACTGCTCTTGCATTGTCTTGAAGTGTCTTGCACAGCAGAGTTAAATTTAGTGCACTTCACAATGGGGGAGATGGCATCCCCTCCTCCTCCCAGAGCCCATTATGACATGGAGCATCGGTTGCAGCCGGGCTGGGCCAGTGTCTTGGGGCACAGAGCAATTCGCTTGTCTGCCCAAGCAGCCGAGGTATGCACAGCACCAAGAAGGGCCAGAAGAAGAGTCAAGTAGAGGGGCGCTTCACTCCTGCTCTGGAATACGGAACTAGAGAAAGAGACAGAAAGAGATGAGAGAAAGAGATGAGAGAGAGAGAGAGAGAGAGAAAGAGAGACAGATGAGAGGCAGAGATGAGAAAAAGATGAGAAAGAGAGAGAGGGGAGAAAGATGAGAGGGAGAGAGGGAGATGAGAGAGATGAGAAAGAGAGAAAGAGGGAAAGAGAGAGGGGGGTGAGAGAGAGATGAGAGAGAGTTGAGAGAGAAAGAGAGAAAGAGAAAGTGAGAAAAAGGGATGAGAGACAGAGATGAGAGAGAGGGAAGGAGAGGGAGAAAGAGAGATGAGAGATGAGAGAGAGACAGAGAGAGAGACACACAGAGAGCTAGACAGAGAGAGAGAGAGAGAGAGAGAGAGAGAGAGAGAGAGAGAGAGAAAGAGAGAAAGCAAGAGAGAGAGAGAGAGAGAGCTGTTTCCCAGAGAAAAGAAAATACCAGAAGCCACAAAACCTGGGTAGGTGTGGCTGGGGGGGGGGTGTTCATGTGACTGCGTGGGAGTGAGTGACATCAAGTTGGCCACACCCACTCGGATTTTGTGGGTCCCGGTGTTTTTGTGGGAAACAGATCCAAATGGCTCTTTGAGTGTTTAAGGTTTCAGACCCCTGGTCTAAGTGCTATTGCTGTATATGGTGTGATATGCTGCAATAATTGGAGTTCTATACAGTGGGAACCCCATCTCAGCCCACTAGGTAGATCAAACCATACAAATAAATACAAGAAGGCTAAAAATACTTCAACTGAGATTAGCTCTAATAATATTGCTAGTCTGATTGTGCTGCACCTCCTCCTCCTTATAGTGCATTGAATAAGGGATATGTCTTCCTGAACTGCTTCTGAACATCATCTGACCATTCTGGACTTTAAAAAATGCTTTAGTCCCTAAAGCAACAAACAAACTGCATATCTCAATCAAACTAACCTTTCTTACTCTTAAAATCATAATAGCATATTATTCTTTTGATTCAAATAATCTTGGCAACTAAAAGAACCACTCAGTTTATAACGAAGATGAATAGATTTTTTTTATTTTCATTTCAATGTTTTTCATAAAAAATAATATTAATAAACTATTATCACTTTGTTAGCTGTTAATATACTATCTAAATGCAAAGGATATGAAGATCTCTTACAGAGATGAATTTGATGTGCCATTATCCTGTGAGCTATACTATACAAGATGATCTGATGTAGATTAGGTGGAACAAGTGATGCTAAATGATGTGACATATAAGCCCAGCCTTCTCTCTCTTTAGCTTCACATAGAAGTTGTATAGGAATCTCTCAAACTTCTTCTAGAACTCCCCTAGAACAGAGTCTCCCACCACAGTATCGTTCAGATAAACTGAACTTCAGATTCTTGTGTCCCAGTCAGTAAGATCAACTTTAAAGGGCATTTATTTGGGCAAGAAATTGAAAACCAAAACAAAACAAAAACCAACCTACTTCTATGATGCTTTCCTCAGGAGCTATAGTCTTAAGCCAAACACTGTGAATTGGCAGCGAATGCTTCTAAAATGACATTTCAAAATCACCACTCTAAATTCTTTGAGAATTATTTTCCACAAGAAATAGAAGTGAAGTGAATGTCTCTGAACTTTTCTTTCCCAAAATAAAGATTTAAATCTGCACAAGAAAGGATTTTGACAATTGCCAACTCCTGCAAGCTCAGAGAACATGCAGCATATTATATAAATACATCAAACCTCAAGTAGTAACCCAATAAATGAAATTTAATTTCTGAAAATGTAACAGGCTTAAGTGGGTGTTCCAGATTTTGATTGCCCTCCTGTAGGCAGAAGAAATATGTTCTTAATAAAGCTGTATAGATTTCTATTTAGTATGTTATCTCCAAGGATCCTTTTAAAAAGTCTATAAAATTGGATTATTGTTGTCTCTATTTTAATTTTACTGAAGGGATAGATAACCACCTAATACAAGCAAGTTATTGGAATTGCTGTATTCTAAAGCATGACTTTATGACCAAATGCAAATGTGAGGTAATGAGATGGTCAAGTTGTGTGCCTTCTACCTGACTAATTTTGTTTCAAGATTTTAGCTAAACAGAGTTCAGGCTTGGACTGGAGGCCACTAAAGTCTTAGTGACTCATTGTTTACATTTATTAATACAGTATAGATCAGACTTCAGAAGTAAGCAAGACAGCAATGTTTCTCAACCTTGGCAACTTTAAGACTTCAACTTCCAGAATTCATCAGACAAGCATGGGAGTTGAAATCCACACATCTTAAAGTTGCCAAGGTTGAAAAAATACTGCAATTGTAGAAGGGCTGGCAGAACCTGGGGGCTGAAATTAAAAGAGGGATCAGTCCTATTCTAATCCCCATGGAGTCCCAAACCAAGTCCAATCTCCACTGAATTCTGTTGACCTTATTTAACTCCAAGTAGGTGCTAGCAACTAGTTAAGAATATTTCTGGGCATAGGCGAGAGCAACGATTAATCAGTTTAATTGGACTTCATGTGGCAACCTGATCTTTTTGCGCTTGACAAATAAAAGTATGAAGAGATTACTGAGCATGAACTAAAACTCCAGGAGTAATCCAACCCACCTTCATGTCTTGCTGGAGTCTGAAGAAAACTGATTTTGGTTCTCTCATAGATCATAGAAAAAATGCAAGTATTAACTGCTATGTCCTAGGTACATAGCAGTGAATACTTACATTTTTTTCTAATGAATCTTTTTTTTTTTTTAAAAAAAATAAAAACCATTTTTCAGAATAAAAAAAATATTTAAAGAAAAAAGAAAATAAAGAAAAGTAAAAGAGGTGAGAAAAGAATAAAGAAATCAGAGAGGAACAAAAAAGAGAACTATGGGGTTGGGCGAGACAAAATGTAAAGAAATTGCTTCTGGTGGTCTTTACTGCAGTTGTAAATGCATTTAAATCTCTCTCTCTTCTCTCTAAGATTACATCTTCATTTCCTTTTCCCCATAATGTACACTTTCTAATTGCCAAACTCATAAATCACAAGTACATAATTACTGTCCTTTCTCTAATTAAGCAAGTCAGTTCTGCCATCTCTGCTAATTCGGTCATCTTTACCATTGTACGCATTTCCAAGTCTTTATGCATATAAAAATCTTGCTGCAGTTACCATGTACGAAAACATTGGTCCATAAATACTTTTTTCAATCTTATTAAAGATATCAAATAGATTAAACGGATACAAAACCTAATACAAACTATGCGTTTTATATTTATTTACAGTATTCACTATTGTACTCTTCTCTTATCAACATGTTTGAGGCATATAGGCTAAAGCAATACTTATTTTTGCTATATATAATCATGTGAAGAATGATAGTGATCTCAATTTGGTCATTATGGCTAACAGATGGTCCACCAGCCATTTGAACATAATCTATGAAGTTGGGTTTTTTCCAATAGGCCTGCAGACAGTTCACTCAGTATTTTTTTCTTATTATTGCTACTGTCTGCAGTCCATTATAACTCTCCCATCTGAAACAAATCAAGTTAACTTATTTCTGAGAATGAAACAAATGGATTGAAAAGCTTATGAGATATGAGATAATAAAAAAAGTTTGGTAACTGTAGAATCACAAAACTGATTGATGTTACAAAACCCAAAACACAATCACTACTCTCAATGCTATTTATGCTCATGCATGGATGGTGAGTGATATTGTATATCCCAAAATAATGAACTCAGCTATATATTTTATAGGAGATTATATCATAAGGGGTTCTATGAACTGGTCTCAGCAATATTAGATTTTTATTGGATATTTAAAGTGGTTACACTTGAAAAGTCCAATGTATGTTATCCAGGGTACTGGGGAGGTTATAGAAAGTGATAAAAGTTTCCACACTACATTTACTGATGTGCTTGATTAGATATCTGATTTATTCGATTAGATTGCTGAAAAGGAGAAAAAAGCTAACTTTTTGTTGTTTATAGATCAAAGATTAACAATTCACTCCCACCTCCAACAGTGACTGGAATATTCATGAAACAAATCTTCATAAAGATTAATTTCATAGGACAAACTTGGGTATTACTATCATCAAAACTTGCTATTTCTTTTGAACCCCTTCAATTCATATTAAGATTGTTATTACATTATTTGTATTAATTTATAGATTATTCTCATTTTTTAAAAAAAAATAGATAAATGTTTTATTTAGAAGTTGGTTTCACATACATACATTTGTGTATGTTCATCACACCATTTCCTTTTGAGATAGGGAACATTATTCAAACTGCAGGGAAATAGTAAACAGTGCAAATAGGAGGTTAGAGAATAGAGAACAATATCTGACTAAATCTACTTTTCATCAACATCATTCACTATACCTCTGACTGGATTTGCATTCACATTAGTTCATTTATTCAACCACATAAGCTCAACCACATTAACAACAATTCTACTTTGACAAAAAAAAAAAACTTCACAAAATTGAGACAAACCTGAACATCCAACTTTGAGGGACTTTGGAGATGAAACAATTAAGGGAATCTCATGCAATCTGAGAGCTACAGATATTCCTAGTCGAATAAGTGGTACTAAACCTACCTGGAATAAACAACCCATAATTTATATTGATGGCACTGTTAGTACAAAGGATTGAAGTGAGGTTGGACATTTGTAAAAGGATGAAAATAAGATATCTACAAACAGTATAATAGGACTGGGTGTCAGTTTCTCTGGTTTAAGGCATTTGTTGTGGACTTTTATTTATACTTTGAAATCTTCCTAAGACATGTGCTTTGAAACTTTGGGCCAGTATTTCTCAACTTTGGCAGCTTGAAGATATGTTAACTTCAACTCTCAGAATTCTGCAGCCAGCAAGCTACATCCACATCTCTTCAAGTTGCTAAGGTTGAGCAACATTAATCTGACTGTATTCTTAGATTTATATTCAAGTATGAAGATTTAAATACAAGTCTGAAGCAATAAACCTTTGGGCATTGCCAATATCTATATGGGAGAACAAACTTTTCTTTGTTAAATTAAATGGCAAACAAGATCAATTCCTATTATGGAACTTTTTTTTTTCTTCGCCCGAGTCTTTTTTTGTATGAAGGTATATATAAATTGATGGTGGCATTTTCCCTAACTCCAGTTTTGGCTGCATTTCTAATTGCCTGCTGTGTTTATTTGACTGGTAATAATTCAAAAGCTCTTTGTAGGTAATACTTCCTTTTCAATTCGCAAGCAAAGCCTATCCAACATGGGAACTGTTCATTTTTAAGAAATCCAATTTCTCCATTGTATCTTGAATCCTACTGCATGCTTCAATTAACTGTCAGTGTTTTTAGGAGCTAGCTGAGCCTATTACTCTCAGTTACAGGAATAGGAACACAACTCTTAAGTAAATGGTACTTTTGATATAGCCTAGTCCTAACTATGTGAAAGGATACATTTTAGAGTTGTAAACAAATCTGAAATGATGCTCCAATTCAGCAAACTTTGATGGGAGCTACCTTTAAAATTAACATTTAGATCAAAGCAGGGATTCTTTTTGTTTATTTATTTATTTAATTCATATGCTGCACCTCTCACCATTAAATGACACTGAGTGGCTTACTTCACAAAATAAGCACATAAAAATATTTAAAACATTAAAAAAGACAGAAATTGGGTAAACTAGGAACCAGTACATGAATAGGAAGGAGCTGGAATTTTCTTCTTAGTCCACTAACCATCTCCAGCTTGGAGATGGTTCCATCAGCACCACAATACAATTAGTTGTATTGTGTATTAGGTTTTAAGGCTCTTTTGGAAGGGTAAGAGGGTAGGGGCAAATCTCACCTCCAGTGGCATAATGTTACAGGGGATGATAGGCAAGGCAGAAATGGCTTTTCTCCTGGACCCCACCTGCCAAAGTTCCTTGACTGATAGAGTCCACAGTATGCCAATTTGACCAGAACAAGTGGGATGGGCCGATCCCATTAGGGTGAGATGGTTCCTCAGGTAGATGATCCCATGACATAAAGAGCTTTAAAAGTGGCAATCAATACTTTGAATTGGACTTGGAAGCAAACCAGCAATCAGTGCAAATTGCACAACAGCAGTGTTATATGGCCATCCCATCCTTCTAAGACTATCCATGCAGCCGCATTCTGTGCCACTTGTAGCTTGTGAATACCCTTCAAGGGTAGCCTCATGTAGAGAAAGTTGCAGTAGTCCAAATGCGAGATAACCAGGTCATGAATGACTGAGCATAGGGTCTCATGATCCAGGAAACAGTGCAGTTGGCGCACAACATGAAGTTGCGCAAAGGCACCCCTAGACATGACTGGTTCTGAGGATCTGTTGTCCAGGGGCTGGACATGAACTCAGGGGGCTGAAACATACCACCAGTATCGAACATGGATGTCTTCACATCTGTGGCTTTAGGGCAAATATTTAATCTGGGACCTGTAATGGTCAGTTCCTAGATTAATAATGATTTGGGACACTTTTCTCAAACTCAGTTCCTTTAAGTTGTAACTTCTTCAACTCCCAGAATTACCTCAGTCAGAAGTCAAAGCGCACACATCTTAAAGGGGCTGAGGTTGAAAAGCATTGGTTTAAGAGAGAGTTATGTCAACAATTGCCTTCTTTTAACAAAAAGACCCATAAAGGGAGTTAAAAAGAAAATAAAGACTGTTGTGCCCGGATATACTTTGGGGACTTCTTGGTTTTAGAACTGAAATAGTTCAGTTGCTGGAATTCTAACCCATCCCTTTCTTTTCAATAAACTTTATTAAAAGGGCTGTGAGAATCGTGCTTGGGAAAAAAGATCACTTTCAGTTTTAGACAGATACTTGACTGACCTTGACATGTGCTCAGAGGCCCATTTCCAGCTGAGTGAAATGGCTAGCCAAACCCAATGTATCAATTCATAGTATTGCATCAGTGTTTGAAGTCATAGTTTTGAGATGAAGGAACTCAATTTCCCAGATTGTGGAACAATCTGAAGTTAAATTATTATAACAGCCCCTGTGCAGAAAACAACGGAAAGCCCAGCTATGCCTCTTTTCCACCATCCTGGTAAAGAGATTCGTTTAATATCTTTGAATAATAACCTTCCATATTGATTTCAGGTTTCTGAAATACGTAAAGAAAAATACAGTAATAACAGACGTTTTACTATCAGTCATACATACACCTATAGTCACAAAGGAAATAAAACAGTATTATAGAGCCTATTGGCTGACTCAGACCTCATTATCACAAAGTAGGTGGTTCAGAGAGAAAAAAAATGATGCACAAGGCTGGGTTGCTTTGGGTACAGAGAAGAATTTAGTGTGTATGCTGAAGAGAAAAAAACAACAAGATTTTAATCTGTTCATTGGTTACCCTGGTATAGGGTCTCCTGCTTGAGCAGGGGGTTTGACTAGAAGACCTCCAAGGTCCCTTCCAACTCTGTTATTCTGTTATATCTTGAGAGAACTAACTAGTTGTTAAAAGGGGGAGAGGGGAGAGAAGACAGTTGCTCATTTAGGTTCAGGATACAGGAATTCCATTCCATATATTTGGGAGCTGCCCTGAGCTAATTGAAAGACGGGCAGATATATAAATGTTTTAAGCAAACAAATACATTTCCAGCTCTCACATTTTTGTTCAGTCAGTCAGTCATCTATTTTATGTACCACTCCATTCCCCCAAACTCCAAGCATAAGGAAGAATATAAAAATATTTCATTTCACTGCATTTTCTCTCTGATTAGAAGGTGGATATGCTGTTCCCTGCTCACTTAATAGCAAAGTTCAGCAGACAGAACTCACAGGATCTGTTCTATCTAGGAGTGTGTGTGCTTGTATGTGCGTGCTAAAATGACTGTTTATTCATCCTTACTCCTATCCAATTCTTCACAGATATCAGACATGTTTTATAATCATTTCTGAATATACATATCTTTGCCAGCTCAGTAGCCCGGAACAGATGTTCATTGTTACTCAAATACCAGAAAATCTTGCAGTCTTTGTTTCTATCTGTCAAAATCATTCCCAACCAGAAATGACATGAATCCTTTGAGGAATCCACAGATATCAAAAAATATAGCCACATCCATTACCTTTGCTCTGTTTCAGACAAATGCAGGATGAGCTATTACTACTTGCATGCCTTCAAGGGCAACGGATGCCTACAATTTCAGTCAATAGCACTCCCAATTTGCTTTGTGCCTACTTGAGTCAATTTGCAATATTCAATCTGTCTTTTGCTAGGCTCCGAGTTTGCATGGTGTCCTTTGACGTTATCACTTTTCATCTAAGCAAGTGCATTCCAATATGTAGAATTGTATATTAGGTTCTTCTAACACAGTGGAAATCAAAGGCTTTGATTCTGTGGCCAGGAGAGAAAGCAAGGAAATATGCCTTCAAAGAAATGCTTTTCAGAGTGTATTCCCATGTCCAGGTGACAGTGGCAGGAGGTTGCCTTATTAACTACTTTTAAGGGTTAAAAATGTCCTTCTCTTTTTCTGATCTATCTCCTAATTTGATGTCAAATAGCAGTAGAACTTATATACAGCTTCACAGTGCTTTACAGTCTTCTTTAAGTGGTTTACAGAGTCAGCATATTGCTCCCAAAAATCTGGGTCCTCATTTTACTGGCCTTGGAAGGATGGAAGGCTGAGTCAACCTTGAGCCTGGTGAGATT
>JANHFL010003031.1:142503-154335 GCA_032468155.1 Oxyrhabdium leporinum
CTCTCTCTCTCTCTCTCTCTCTCTCTCTCTCTCTCTCTCTCTCTCTCTCCAGTATATATGTATATGTGTGTGTATATGTGTGTAAAGGTTTCCCTATCCAGTTGGGTCTGACTTTAGAGGGTGGTGCTCATCTGTATTTCTTAACTGAGGGAGCCAGTGTGGTCCAAAGACATTTCCGTAGTCATGTGACCAGCATGACTATATGCCAAAGGTGCATGGAATGCTGCTATCTTCCCAGCAAAGTGTTACCTATTTATCTACTTGCATTTGCATGCTTTCTAACTGCTAGGGAGATAGGAACTGTGACAAATAACAGGAACTCACCCTGTCGCACGTTGCTTAGGTCTCAAACCCGGGCTTTCAGCTTTCCAGCAGACAAGCTCAGTGTACACACACACACACACACACAGTGTGGGCACAGAGTCACAGCAGTACGAGTTGTAGAAGAAACTGGTTGCAATTTTTTTGTGGAGGGATTTGCCTGTAAATGCTCAGGCATTAACAGAAGTTCCATATATTGTAGCACACTGAAAGAATGTAGATCTGGGTTTGTTTGAAACACAAGTTTAACACTTTTAAACATTTCTAACCTTTGTAAGAAACCCAGACATGGTTTTCAAAAGAGCACCGCCCCTGTATCCTGAGAGAAAAATAGTCCTGTACCACAGAAGAAGTCAATTTAAAGCATGAAAATGAGATGGTTCTAATTCTACCGTTTTGCCTGTTATACTATACAGGTGGTCCACAAGCTATAACCATAGTTGTAAATTGCAAATTGCCACAATGTTAATTGCAATAGTTGTAAAGCAAGTCATCATGTGATTGGACATGATTTTTTAATATTCTAGATCCAGCTGAAGTTATTATACTTATACCAATATGTTAATAGAATTGTGAATGGCTTAAAATATCATCAACATATAATATAAATTTATATTAGAGTATATCCATGATGATAGACAAATATTAAATATGAAAGAAACTAAAGAGCAACCATGACAAGTTCCACACAATATCTTTAATGAAAAAAAATCCCTTTATAATAATTTTTGCTCATGGTACCATATTTTAACATAGCTGGTAAAAACAGGAGGGGATCCTTACTTTACCAAGTGATATTCCAACATTTTAATCTGTATCATATCAAAGGCATTTTCTGCATCCAGCAAACCCACAACTGGTAATTCAGTTTCTCTTTTTGAATTTCTAATACATCAGTTATCAATCTGATATCATCTAAAGCTGCATGCCCTTTTATGAAGTTAGGTTGAGTAATATATTTTACAGTTTCAATAAAAAAAATATCATCCACATTTAATGAAATCAAGCAATAGATTATACATAAAAGAAAACCTGTGCCCAGGCTTCAGTATTATTGTGATATAAGCATCATAAAAATAGAAAATCATCTATTTCAGTATATAGCTCCAACAATACGGGAGTAAAAAAAACTCCTTGTATTTATTACACCTTTGCTTCCCAAAGCTGTATGGATCAGGGACGTTACCTGGTTTTATGTCAGTATAACAAAATAGTATATTTCAATATATAAAATATCAGTAATTTCTTGCAATTTGGTGATTTGATCTTGTAAAATCCTTTAAAGGCTCCTATTATTCAAAAATAAGTCCCGAATTATATTGGTATATACTTTGAAAGCTGTTTTCAATATGGTTTCTGTTTGCTAAGGCCTTTAAAGAATGTTAACATTTTAAATTTCATAAATCTGGTAGCTTTCACTGGATGTGGATATCAAAAATGAAATAGTACTAATATTGCTAACAATCCCATTTTTTTTCACTGTAATCCCTAAATAACAACAAAAGAAAGCATCCCCAGCAGAACTGTACTTTCTTTTATAGAACAACAACAAAGTAAGCCGTCATTTTGTTGTTGAATATATTTTTATATTTTTCATGCTGCTTGAACATTTATTTTTGGATTACCTCCTTGACCTTCATCTAGCTATGCAGAAAATGGATTGTACTCAGATGTAATCTTATTTTAAACATCACTGATTTCAGTGAGCCTGTCCTACAGAAAATGAGACTGAGTTTGGATCAAACCATTACCTAATGCCACTGGGTTTTCTTAACTGTGGTGTCACGGTCTTTCCTGGTCTTTGCTCTGAAAACCTCAGGATGTATTTGACATTATCATATTATATGAATAGGAGTCTCTAACCTCCTGAAAATTAGAGAACAGACAATGAACCCAACAACAGAAATACCCATGTTTCCCTGAAAATAAGACTGGGTTTTATTTTCTTTTGGCCCCAAAAATAAGCACTAGGGCTTATTTTTGGGGTGTCTTATTTACCCCCCCCCCATTTATGGGAGGCCTACTTCTTCTGCTTGCTTGTGGTGGGGCTGGAGGCTGTGCGCTGCACCAGTGCTGCCGCCATGAGGCAAGGGGTGGAGCTGCCTCACATGCCCCACACCGGTTTACATCAGGGTCCCCGCAGCCAGGCCATCCTGACACCTGCCTTGTCTCATGGCCGTGGCACCAGCACACTGCTCAGCTTCCTGCTCTGTTGTGGCTGCAAGCAAGCAGAAGACAAGAAGTGGGCCAGTGGCCATGTGGGCTCCTGCTGCACATGGATGCTGGTACTGCTGCCATGAGACAGGTATCGGGGCATGGATGGCCTGGTGGCGGGGGCCTTGAGGTAGGCTGGTGTGAGCCAAATGGGGCAGCTCCACCACCACCCTGTCTCACCTCTTGGCTGTGGCACCACAAGCAACCATATGGAGTGGGTGGCCAGTCAGCTGTGCAGGTTCTTAAATAGGGCTTATTTGGGGAGTAGGGTTTATATTAGGTGCACCTGTAAAAACATGCCAGGTCTTATTTTCAGGAAAGCAGGGGTATTGCATGAACTACAGACAGATCTAGATAAAACATATTATCTGGATCCTTTCTAGTCCATTTTCAAGACTGAGTATGGGATTCAGATTGCATTGGTTGCTGCTGTGAATGACCTGAAATGGAAATGAAGGGAAAGTGGGATTGTGCTCCTTTTTGTTCTGCTATATCTTTCAGCAGCATTCAGTAATATTGATCACCCTTTCATTTGAGAAGACCTGTGGGAGTTGGGGATTGGAGGCCCTGTTGAAATTGCTGAAAGAAATTATCCATCAGTGTAAGTTTAGCTACTATCAGTATGCAAATGATATCCTGTTTTACAGTTTGACCATTCATAACACAAATATCTGTAATCCATGAGAGACTAGATGGACTCCAGGCATCGAGACTGGCAGAATTTTAGAGTTCTCTTATGGTTGGAGAGCCAGTAGATTTGGTTATAGACAGATGAGTTAGAAAATAAACTTGACACTAGGACTACCCTTTTTCCCTTTCTGGGAGCAGTTTCACAAGTTCAGGCACTGGGAGCATGTAAAAAAATTCATCTGTAGAAAAGAAACCTATATTTTGAGTGTCAAAGAACAAATTTTAAAGACTTCAAGATGGGAATTTCTATTTTTGAATACTTTGGTGTAATCATCATTTATAGTCTACAATGCTAGGATCATACAACATCCTAAACTAAAACCAAATAAATTACAATCTAGCTTAGGCTTTTAAAGGGGAACCAAATCACTTTAAGTGTCTATAGCATTTACAGAAATGAACAAAAATTTAGTTATTTAAATAAATCTCAATGATTTCAGCACATGTCCTCAAATATAGCTTTCTTGATATTTTCTTTTCAACAGCATGTAAAATAACAAAGTTCTATTTAAAAAAAAAAATCCTATTTCATCCACTTTAGGAAAAGAACAATGGTACTCTGGAATCATCCCATTCCTGAGACCAAAAGGAAATAAATGTCAGATGTGGCTTGACAAGTAGAATTCACCTGTCAGGGGCTGACATACCAGATATTGTACTTTCGTTACATGTAGCTTCTCTCCTACAAAGCAAACTTCTAAGGAATCCTGAACCACATCTAAGAAAATGGAATTTGACAGCTCTTTGGCTTTTCTCAATCTCATGTGTGGAAGTGACTTTTGCTAACCCATCTCTCTGAAACCAGAAAAACGGAGTTATGTTCAATAATTTTTTGGAAAAGATGTTAAGAAAAGCTTTCTTCCTTTTAAGCTCTGAGAAAATAAACAAACATGAACTCTCTTTCGGGCTAAATATTTAATAAGTGGAATTTCTCCACCCCAGCTGAAGTGTATCTGAAATGAAAAAGAACATCAAACCAAAAAGAAACATTGAGCTTCATTCAAAAAATATTTAAAGGAACCAGGTGGCCAAATATTCTTTACTGATTACTAAATTTATTCAAAAAAAGATATACTTTAGGGAAGAAAATGGACCCTATAGGTCTGTGGAATAAATACAGAAAAAAATATGAGATCAAGAGGCTGAAGGAGCAACTTATTGATCCAATTAAACTAGGAGCAGAGTTTAACATATGTGGACTTATCAAAATCAGATTTAATATAGTTAAAAGGGAGATGTCAATTTCTTTATAATGAAGACACTCTTACTTTATGAATAGCAACCACTTTCCTTGAGGGAGAAATAGAGATAGAGGGACAGCCATGTCCATGGCACGGGTAGGGAATACTGATAAGGGCAAAATGGAAAATTCAGTGTCATAATGCAAAACCAATATCCCTTTTATACATGTGTTGACATTACACACACACACACACACACACACACATAAAGGCAGTGCTTGGATCACAATTCTGGGTCTATCTCTTTCCTATTCTGTTCTCCCACCTGTTGTGGGCACTGATGCAGATGATCTAGTCAGGCATTGTGAACAACCCAGTAGAATGCCTTCTGTGTCAAAGACATTATTGGGAAAATATTTCATTTTGTCCAAGGAGAAAGTTTCCCAGGTTTTCACATACCCAACATAGATTATCATAAAAGTTCAATCCTTGTTGGAGATACAGTTCCAAAAGCATCAGCTTGTTTCATCTTTTATTTATTGACCATTGCTTGTATTACAAATACAGATAACAAGCAAAGGACCCCCAGTCTTGGCTCTGCCTTTGTCCTACTAGAAGATTGATTTTCTGGATCCTCTCCTTCAACCTTTTTCCTACAGGGAAATTATAATGCTTCTTTTTCCACTTCTTTTCTTCACCTTGATGGTAAAAAGCTTGGAATTGCTAAAACCTATATTGGTTACAACCAGTTTGCTTCTGAGTAGACTTTAAGATGATGGTCATTACCTATAAAGCCCTATATGGCACAGGACTTGGATATTTGTGAGACTGCCTAATCTAAAGAGATTGTACCTACACATTCTGAAAGTCCATGGAAGGGAGCTCCAAGGTAAGCATTTTGTACAGGAGCTTCCATCCTCTGGAACAGGATGTTCCTTGCAGCAAATGTAGCTCCCATTCTGATGGTCTTGGAAGGTTTTTGGGAATGTATGCATGTATGTATGTATGTATGTATGTATGTATGTATGTATGTATGTATATGTGTATGTGAATATCTGTAATCCCTGGTTAGCAGGGATTTATTTGATATATGTATATGGAAACATTATATAACTATATGTAATACACTATATGTGCCTTCAGTGGTCAGGGATATTTTGCTATATAATAACCATGGCTTCTCAGAATGTAATGAAAAAATTACTAAGATGCCAAAGGCACTGCGAACCAAAAATGTTTGGGAATCTCAGCAGATAGTTATCCAGGTAGGATAGGCAGAAACTAATGGAGAAAGGGGATCCTTAAAATACCCAGATCCATACCATATAAGTTTGTTTTTTAAAAAAATTGATAGGCAGAGGGTGTATTGGGAGGCAAGTACTTAGTATGAAAATATGCTACCTATCCAGAATAAAGGAACTGAACAGTTGAAACTGTCCTACTTATGGAAAGAAGAAGGTTATGCTTGTTGGTTCTCCCCTCAACCCACCCCAGCTACATCCTGTTGCCCCATCTGATTTTTTTCCTGACTTCATCAAAGTAGTTGGAAAGGAAGCTGTTTTTTTGTGGATGGCTGACGATGCTCGCTTTAGTGTACCTCTCATCAGATCTTCCTTAGAAAGATCCCCGAGGGGGTGTGCGCAGAGCAGGAGAGCAGAAAGGACTTCAGTTACAGGAAGTGGATCCAGGATACACAACTCCATGGTCCACATATTTTAGTCCTCATGTGTTTGTTAAGAATCCTGCAAGAAATAAGGAAGTTGTTTACATCCCTACATTTTGTGTTTTGTCTTCACTATATACACAGTGAACGTAACAATGAAATATTCCAGAAAATAACTGATCATAACCAGTGTAGTCCTTCTGAAAGCAATTCATTCTCACATGCCTGACCTGGTTCTAAAAATTATTCTAAAAATTAACTGAAGTAGTATAAAAGCATAAACTTTACCAGAATATTTTGAAGGTAAAGAAGTGTAGGATTTTTAAAAGAAAAAAAAATTATCATAAAGGGATATCTAACCTTTCCTTTGGCCTTTAGGATGCTGGTCTCAGAGGCCACAAAACTATAGTCTAAGATTGTAATTCTAGACATGTCTTCTTATATAACATTCATTCTGAAGTCCTTCCCACTGATTTCAAAAGGTCTTATTCTCAGATAAGTGGGCATGAAAGTCCTTAAAGCACATTAGAGATCCAGAGCTCCAAATAGCAGATCAGGGAATCAATGCATTTATTATCTTGATGTATTGATGTATTATTTAAATTCCATGAATAAAAATGTGAAAATAGCACGAAAGAATACATAGTAGCTCTCCTTTTACCATTATGTGCAGTCCCTCACAAACCAAAGCAGGAAAAAGTGGAGAAATACAATAAACGTTTCAGATGAAGACTACACATTCATTTTTTTTCATATTGGACTAAAAGAGATGCTCTAAGGAAGTGAGCCAATGTCCCTCTATTTTTTCCTCCATGACACCATCCCCAGGAAATGAACCCTGCTGCAATTTCATCACTATTAATAATACTTTTCTCTTTCCTCAGTTAACTGCCTGCTCTTTGCAGGATCCAGTAAGGTTGAAAGCAAAGGCAATGAATATCTTGTATTTTTCCAGAGGAAACACACAGGTGAGTTGAAAGGCGGTATAGCCAAATGTTTTCTATAATACACTAAGTATTTGAAACAAAACATGACTGTCCCCAAATGACAACATATGCATGGTGAAGTTATCATGCAAATCTTGACATTTGATACCCATAACATGATAGCAGGTATACATAAATGAAGCTATTTATTTCATGAGTGCTCATATTTGTGATTTCTTTCATTCACTAGCTGCTTCTTTTGAACGGCAGTTTTGAAAAGCATCATTTCTCAACAAAATCGAAAGCCCCAGTACTATTTCATTCATTGTTACTGTGAAGGTAAATCTTTTCTTTCTTCCCTGTGTCTTGACACAAAGGCATTTCATTTCCTGTAATATTCTCCATCTGATTGGATGGATGAATGCTCAGTGCTTCCTGTTTTCAGTGTCTTATCAATACATTGCTTATAACATTGAAGAAAACATGACTGCAAATGAACTTGCAGACCAAAAGCCTGAAGTTTAATTGCAGTAAGACACTTTTTTTTGGCAAATTTCTATAAGGAAATCAAAAGTGGCAATGTGTTGTGAAATGTATCACATCCTGTTCTTATGAAATATGTGAAAATGAATTATTACTTATCTGGAAATAGAACAACCAAAGCAGTTTCAATCAAAAATTTTCTGAGCTTTCAATAGGTAGGGATTTGTGAGCAAATCTACTGTCAATTTCCACAATTTCTTGGCCCAAGAAAAATATTATCAAGGACCTAACACAGTCCAGTTCAATGTTAAGATGAGAAGGAAATTGTCCAAGATTTAGTCCAAACTATCTTGCTATACATAGTAATACATCTTAGAGGTACTTTACATCTTCCCATAACAGAAATAATTTGTAGGTCTTTGCTTCTCTTTAAAGGAACATTACACTATTCCATTGGTCTTAAGCCAAATGTTCCATTGAAGCAAAATTGTGAAATGGCATGGCATCCCACTTCTAAACAAGGAGCTATGGCTGTGGTTTGCATCAGTGGATCATATGTTCTTCTCTGCATCTGCCAAAGCCCCAAACATCAGCACTAACTCAACCTTTATTGGTATGCAACAACATTCTTAATTTGGGACTGGTCTTACATCACTAGCTCACATTTCCTTGTGAACTCCAAATCAAATGAATGTTACATGCATCATAAATAATCATTTCCAGGCGTGTATATTGGCAGGATATATTTGCCCTAATTTTGCTCATTAATCTACACGGATAGCACTGAGACAATGCCACCAAATAGATAACTTTTATCTAATGAATCATTGATTCGCATCCAGGAAGCTACTTGTATTTCTTTCAACAGCTTGTAATGACTTAATTATATACATATGTGCCATTATTTCTCAGTTCTGCTCACATTTAATACCACAAATATTGGTATGAGTCTTTGTGTAATTAATTCATCCGAGGGCTGAATTGAAAAAGGTTCAGGATCTCAGTACATAGTAAATCCTGTCCTGCAATGAAAGAATTGTGCTGTGGTTGTCACATGTCAGCAGCAAAATCAAAGTGGAACAATGTACCACATCTTTTGATGTAACTCATTGGAGTGTTATCTGAGTTATTAAAATCCTGGCTATTGAACTACAGGTAGTCCTTGACTTAGAACAGTTCATTTAGTGACTGTTCAAAGTTACCACAGCATTGAAAAATGTAATTTATGTCCATTTTTCACAGTTACAACCTTTGCAGCATCTCCATGATCATGTGATCAAAATTCAGATGCTTGGCAACTGGTTCATATTTATGACCGTTGGCAACTGGTTCATATTTATGACCATTTTCCAAGGTCACATGATCACCTTTTGTGACCTTCTGACAAGCAAAGTCAATGGGGAAACAAGGTTCACTTAACAACTGGGTTATTAACTTATCAGCTGCAGTGATTCCCTTAACAACTGTGGAAAGAAAGGTCATAAAATGGGGCAAAACTCACTTAACAAATGTCTCACTTAACAGCAGAAATTTTGGGCTTAATTGTGGTCATAAATCAAGGACTACCTGTATTTTGATTCATGGTATAACTTTCTCTAGTTCTTCCTTATTTATGAATACCCAATTTTTACTTGCTTTCCACAATGCCTGCAGATGTCCTAGACGTGATTTCAATTAATGTGATGCCATGTTATTTCAATCAAGCCACTGACCTTTCTGCGAAACTCCTGTTATAAATTGTCTATCAAATGAATGATTCCACAAAATATTAGAATACAACCAGCATCTTTAAAAATAATAAAGAAAAATACAACAGCGTGGACAGATTTTTAAAGAGAGGCACAGTGGTTAGAATCGTAGTACTGTAGGCCCACTGCTCACTGCCAGCAGTTTGATTCTCAGCAGCTCAAAGTTGACTCAGCCTTCCATCCTTCCAAGATTGGTAAAATGAGGACCCAGATTGTTGGGGGCAATATGCTGACTCTGTAAATCATTTAGAGCGGGCTGTAAAGCACTATGAAGTGGTATATAAGTCTAAGTGCTATTGTAATTGCTATGTAAGAAGTAAGTTTCTTGCTTTTTTTTTGACAGTGCTTCATCTGTAGTTGTTGGTCATAGGATCCTGAAAGCTGCTAAACTGGTAATGCATCTGTTCTTCCTCTTGGAAATGTGATACGGGAATGGGGATTCTCTCTAGTTCAACACTGATTGCTGTCTTTATTTTGTTAGCTATCAGGCTTGATTGCCATTTCATTGAGACAAGGCTATTGAAAGGTTGAATGATGGGATGACTAGCAGGTCTTGGGCATGCAGAGAAGGAAACAATATCAATCCTTTTGCCCAGGGAATGGGGAGAAACAAGAGAAAGAAACTCAAAATAATTCTGCCTTAATTCTGGAGCTATAAATTGACCTGGAATATTGCTTTGATAGACTTACACTTCTCTACTAGCAATAAATATCTTTCCAGGAATCCAGGTGCTTCTCTCCCCCCGCCCCCCTGCCAAGCTTGACAGCTATGAATAAGTCATATGTGGGTTATGGGGATAGAAAACATGCTGAGTGGACCAGTTCAGAAATAATGACTTCAGCTTCTTAAAATAGAGAAGACACTTAAAAAGAGCCCTGCTGGATCAGCCCAAGAATTCAGTTAGTCCAATATTCTGGGTCATTCAAGGGACAGTAAGGTTAAATTCAGCATCCAGGCTGAACATAAGGGTGACAATTCTACTACTCTTCTACTATTGCTTAAACAATTGGTATTGAAGACAAGCATTAGACCTCCTCCCCAGCCCTCATTTTCTCTCTTTACAAATTGGTCTTATTATTTTATTTTTCCTCTTTTAAAAACCATGGAATGCATTTTATGCACAATTGGGAAAATAGTCACCTGAAGATTTGAGCACCTGATTTAAGATCTTGCTTAGTAAACTGACTTTACCATTCGGTATCCCTTTTAAATAAATAAAAAAAAAAACTAGGGAATTGCATTTCTGAATTATCAAGCCAGCATTTTTAACAATCCTGTATCAGTCTATGATCCTTGAATAATTCTGGGTACATATATAGTAAACTAAGACAGTCTGCTAAAAGTGTGAGATCTAGAAAAGTACCAGTCTAAAAAGTGATATTTCTTTCCACCCTTTGAAACATAGGGGACAATTCCAATAGAAGAGAATATTTGTAGCTCAGGATTAAACTGTGGGTCCTTGGTGCTCTCTGAACTTGGATTTATTGCAGATGTTTCATTACCAAACTAGGTAACATCGTCAGTGCTATGTTGAGGGAGAAAATAATCGTAAGATGACTTTTTGATATTCTATTTTTGACACTTGCCTAAATATTTTGCTATGTAAGGATTCCCTGTGAAATTCAAGTTGTCAGTGGAATATAACTTTCTACAATTCAGCAAGAGAGTTTACTTGAATTTACCACCAGAAGATTTTAAACTTATTCTACAAATTGAGTCCACTTGATCTTTTTGCTCAGTATTTTAATGTTATGTTTTATAATTGAAGTGTTTGCTGGCATCTTAGTCATAAGGGTTATTTTAAAGTCTCACGTAAGAGTTTTCCCAACTTAAATTTTGGACCTGGACATCTTTTGGCTACATAAAGGCCACTGAGAAACAGATTTAATCAGACCAACACTATGTGAAGATTTATTAAGTTCAGTAGTACCTGCTTATCAAGCAGTAATTTCAGACACAAAACCAGACAGCTGATATAATCCTTCCATCCTACATGATTGGTAAAAATGTGCTTGGCATGGTCCCTTCACTTGGTCACCAGTCTTAGGGTAAACCCACATATCAGCCTAAAATGCCATCGGTCTGAAATGGTATAGGGTCTCTTGCCTGAGCAGGGGGTTGCACTAGAAGACCCCCAAGGTTCCTTCCAGTTCTGTTATTATGTTATTCTGCTTGTCTCCTGTGCTGCTCCTGGCTGTTTTTGAAACCAGTCTGGATTGTGACAATGGGGGAGGGTTTTAAGATGGCTGATGACATAGTTTGGACTGTGGCCACTGCAGTTTCAGTATGGTAATTTTCCAGCTTCTGGGCATTATGTTCTGTGGAAGTAAGGCAAGTTCAACTATGGGCAGGTGATTCAATTACTGTGTGGCATTCTCTTCAGGACTTCTTCTCCCCCCCCCCCCATCTTTGCACATGCTTTCCCAGATATTTGCACAGAGGGATACCCCCCCCACTCCATATTCTCTTGCTTAACTTGTATATATTATAGTCCCCATATATGGTACATATTTTTCAACCCCTCGTAGCTACAATGCCATCATGATTGCCAGATGAGATACCATATCTTTGATATGTTGTCCCTCCTCCCCCTGCATTTCAAGCA
>JANHFL010003031.1:154435-170996 GCA_032468155.1 Oxyrhabdium leporinum
AGCATTACACCTCCTACAAGAGTGCCTCAAGCAGTCTAACAACCCCCCCCCCCAATCACCAATTGTTCTAGGATTTAATAGGATTTTGTTGAGCCCTTTGTATTATCAGGGCTTCTGAACTTTTTTTTTTTAATTGCAAAACCAAGGAAAAATATATGGGAGAAAAAGAGGAGCACATTTCACACAGTCTGGGCAGTAAATGCAACAACACCCGGTGGGAGTTGCAAAGGTTGAATAGAGTTGCCAGAGTAGATTGGAAAACATGAGAGAAGAAAGTTTATTGCTTTAACAAGCTATTGTTGGATTAAATGTCAGATCCAGCTGATGTATATCCAGCTGAGAATATAGCATTCAGAGAATCCAGGGTGAAATGGCAGCACAAGCCAGCCATTGTTGATCCCAATCTTGGCTACTTTAAAACATTAAAACATGCAGCTGGGAATTCTGGGAGTTGAAGTCCATACACCTTTAAACTGCCAAGATTGGGAACCCCTGAAATAGGGGATTAGGGGACACACCAGATGTTATAACCCAGGGGTATCAAACTCATGGCCCAAGGGCCGGATGCATCACATGCTGACCCCACCCCCACCCAATTTAGTGAAGGGGGAAAAAGTTCCCATATGTCACATGATGATGCCGTGAGTTTGACACCCGTTATAACCAGTCAGAGCTGATGTCATTAGATGGGAAGGAAATACTGAAGACCATCTAATTGGAAGCATTTAAGATGGTTGATGACAGAAAACAAATTTGAAATGGAAGTTCAAACACAAACAAAGAGTATATTTGTGATGAACTGGGCGATGGAGGACATTACATATTCCTGCATTCAAGAAATGGTAGACGGACTATGCAGGTGAAGAGATAAGCAGAAATTAATAAATCTTCCAGAAAGAATTTTAATCAATCTGCAATAGTATAACAAGGCAACTTCCTGGAAAAGGTTATCTTACATAACCTCTAATGGCTATAGCACAGGAAGCCTATAATGCTCGTTAGGTCAACTGGAAAACTTAATTGATTACTCAGTTCTTAATCAATTATCATATTTCTTCCAGGGAACATTTGTTTTTATAAAAAAAAAAAAAATTCTCAAGGCTGAAAGCCGGTATCTTTTTCAGCAGATAGGCTGATGGTTATTATGTCAAAGCCTGTTTTCAAAACCATCCAAAATGTAAATGGGCTAATTATTCTTTACTTAATGCACATGAAAGGTCTGAGACTGCCATTAACAGATGGAGGATTTCATTTCAACTACAATCTTCCTCAAAAAGTAAATGGGTAGAAAAAGGGTTGTTGAAAGGTCCCCTGGGATCAAAACTTTGAAAGTTTATTGATCTCATTTAATGTTTTTAGAGTCATTAATAGTCACCTTTCTTTTGTGATTCAGTCCAAGAGTAATTGAACATTACAAAATTGTAGATCATTGAGCACTTTGTGAGAGTTCATTGGAGCAAACAGTACACAGTGCCTCTCCTGAGTAGGACTATTAAGAAATTGGTGAAGAAAGAAAAAAATGCTAAAGAAAAACAAAACTCAATGTTACACTATTATGAGCTGCTCATGGTAGAATACTACCTTCAATCTCTTCAAAAGGAAATGTACATAAAGGCCCTAGGCTTGAGAGTTTTGTGACATTTGAATTGCAGAAGAATGCTGATCATTTGGCAAGCTTGGAAATTCGGACACAAAGGTAGCTTGTTGGAGACAGGTTGATAAGTTTTTGAGAGTATTGAAAACAGCTGTGCCCTTGGGGAGAGAAAGAGAGGGAAGGAAGCCTCATGTTTGGTTGGAAATCAATAGAAGAAGGATTAACAGCTGACAATAGAATTATCTGATAAATGTACTCTACACAATAAACTTTGCACGGGTGCTACATTAACTCATATTCTAGACTGCACAGAACATCAGGCTCAATTCTGGCAAGAATGAATCATTGTGGATTTTGCCTCCTACACCTGGGGTTTTACTATCTTTTGTTCTGAATGGAGCAGCAGTTCCCCAGACAGAGCTGGTGCATAATTTGGAGGTCTTCCTAGACTCTTCTGTTGGAGATACAGATGGTAATTGTGATTAGATGAGCCTTTGCACAGATCCATCTTGTTTATCAGCAGTGCTTGTTCCTAGCCTGGGGCACTCTGTTCATTGTCACTCATGCTTTTATACCTTCTCATCTGGATTATTGCAATGGGATCCTCATAGGATTGGCCTTGAAGACTACTTGGAAACTATAGGTCCAGAATGCAGCACTGTGACTAATTATAGGCATGCCTCAATACATTCATATAATACCTTGAGTTTTTGATTCATTTTGGCTCCCAGGAAGCTTTCAGATTCAATTCAGGGTGCTGGGTATTATTTACAATACCCTTCATGGAATAGAACTGGATTACTTAAGGGTTACCTGTCACCAATTATTTCTGCTAGTCTTGTGAGATCTTAGAAGTTGGATATGGTCCAGAGCCCCTCTTTAAAAAGTGCCATATAATGGTACCCAAGAAAAACACATTCTCTGTTAAAAAGGTTGCCTATGGAATAGATGGTCCTGACACTGTCTTTAAAAAAAAAAAAAAAAGCATGGGAGATCCAGTTCTTTCCTTAGGCACAGTTTAGTCTTAATCTTAGTGCTGTGCTGTATGTATGTTACTCTGGCATACTGAGCTATTTTTACTTGTCATTTTAAACTGTTCCTATTTACTATTGTTATTGGTAATTGCTTGTTAGCTGCCTAGAGTCATATACCAGGTGGGGATATAATTTTATTACTTACTAAATAAATATACCATAAACTAATAAAATGGATTGGATTTGCACAACAGAATAAGATACTAAGCATTTAACGGAGATTAAAACAAATAAGCTTTGCAATGTTGTGTAAATAAAATGGTAGTACTTAAGGATGTTGTTTGAATCTATCCTTTGTGAATAATAATAAAGTACACTGTCTACTAGTTTAGCCTGGTAGAAACTATTTTGTTAGAAGGGAACAGCTAACTGGAAGTAAATTAATTCTGCACTCATCTGCCACCTGTAATCACCCTCAAGATTTGAAAGGTTTTGTACATTAGAATGTACATTGGCACTTTCAGAAGAATCAAGCTTTAAAACTAGAATTTTAATTTCCTTTCCTTAAAGTACCAAAATTGATGATGATGATGACGATATCCAGTTAGTCATGTCTGACTTTTGGTGATTCTACGATCCAGTATCTCCACATATTCCAATCTTGCACTACTTCTGTGAGTTGTTCTATGCTCTGGCTGGTGTAAGCGTTGATAGTGTCCAGCCATCATTTTTCTTCATGGCCTGGTTTCCTTTTACCACTAACTCTTCCAAACATAATTGCTTTCTCCAGTGAATTCCCCTACATAATATGGCCAAAGTAAGTGAGCAGTGTAGTGTGGAGAAAATATAACTTTATAGGACTTATAAAAACCCAAGCCATGTAAAATGGTGCTCTGACTGACTCTACAGCTTCAATATTTAGAAAACATAAATAATGGGATAAAAGTGTATAACACAAGAAACAGTTTACAAACCATACAGCAAATGAATTCTTTTTTAAAATTCAGCTTGTTAAAAATAGTGTTTACTTTAAAGACTTTATTTACTAAAGACTAAAATGAGTGAGTCAAAGGTCTCCAGTAGCAATATTTCACTCCATTTTCATGGCTGAGAGCCAAAATACAGAATATAACCAAAAAAAACCCAAACCCACCAACTTCTAAAACTTCGCTACATGAATTTTATTCTGTGGTTTCAATTTGTACTCTGTATACACTGGAACGGTTTCCATGGGATGAATCATGACAATGACAGGAAAGAAGATTTGATTGTTACTGAAAAAGCTTTCAGAGGTGCTGGAGAACCTGCATTTCAGTGATTCTCAGCTAGAAAAAAACACATCTCTAGAGAGACTCAGACTGCCACATTCAAAGCATTCCTTGACCTTCAACTGTGGAAAATAACTTTAGGCTTTGAGAAATCTGCCCTGGTTTGCTAAGACTGCACTCCTTGTGCATGATAATGTTAATGGCAATAACATTAACATTTGAACAAGATGGCAATTACGAAGTATCTATTTCAGGAACTAGAAGACATTAAAGTACAGAATGTTTTAAAAATGAAGTTGGATAGAACTCTTACAGGACTGAAAATGCAGCAGACAAGCTATTAAAAAAAACCACAGGAGACTGGGTCAATGATATGTGACATTACTAAGTAACCATGATACAAACACAACAAGTTCATATTTAACAATGTGAGGTGTTCTGTTAAGACAAATGAGAAAATGCTATTTGGTAAAACCTTTCTAATTGTCTGGTCTTCGATAATTGAAGGAACAGCTATTCTCAGCTATTTCTGTTCTGGTGTTGTTTTACATTATTATAAAGGACTATTGAAATTGCTCCAAAGATATGCGACAAGTAACCTTGCAAACAAACCTTTGCCACTGTACACTTCCTATATCCAGTTTACTAAATCCTTTTAGGTAGAAGGTTATACCCAGTGATTGATTGGATGCAGTCAATCTGAAGCCCTGCCACTCTGTACGTATGTGGAACACAGGCACAGCTTAAATTATGATACTGTGATCATCATCTTGTCTCTTTTGACCCACCCAGCAGATGCTCTTGGTTGATTCAACATTTGAAATCAAACTGAGAATATGATCCTGAACATGTCTATTCTGAAAAAAGCTTCAGCTCACTGGGACTTATTTTCTATATATGCTTATGCAGTGGTAAGCTCCAAGTAAGAGTTCATAGAACTACAGTTAAACTAAGTGAAGAGGTATAAGTTCTTGGGAGAGCAAGAATTAGAAGATAAACAGGGCAGCTGAGGAACAGAAAGCTTTCCAAAGGAGGATCTCCCACTGCAGCAAGTTAAGAACAAAGTTGTGTGAACATACTTAAAATAAAAGGATTCATATTCAACCTAAGGTTTGCAAGCATCTGTGGTAAAACTACAAGGCAAAAAGCAAGAGCTTTTAACACCTTGACCAAGTATTGATGTTTCCTTTTCTGTATGTGTTAGGACAGACTTTTGACATACAACTAGTGGAATTTCTAAAGAAAGGTGTTTTTTTTTCCTCTTTAAAGAAATATATTGCACAATATTTTAAACTAGAGTGTTTAGATAAAGTACTTTGCTTCCACAAACTGGTAGTTGAAGAGCAGATAGACATAGGATAAAAGATGAGAAGAAAGAAATGGACTGAACTATAGAATCCAAACACAGATAGTCCTCAACTTATCACCATTCATTTAATGACCATTTTAAGCTATGATGGTGCTGAAAAAAGTGACTTATCACTAATCTTCACAACTGTTTCTGCACTTGTCAACCAATATGTATATATGAAGACTGCAGCATCCTGGAGTCACAATCATAATCAACCTGCCAAAACTGGCTTCCAACAAGTAAAGTCAGTAGGGGAAGCCAGATTCACTTAGCAACCATATTTCTCACTTAACAACAATGGTCATTTGCTTAACACCCATGGTAAAATCAGATGCGACTCATTTAACAATTGCCTCATTTAGTGACAGAGGTTCCAATCCCAATTGTGGTATAGGTCGAGGATTACCTGTAAAGCAAATAAATCAAGGAATTTTTTACTTACTAATATATACATTCAACACTCGACAACCAAGAGATGGGCAGAAAATAAATTTTATATATCAAATAAATAGAATTAAAAAGGAATATATGAAAAATCTAGAAACTTTACCCTTTTACTCCAATCCTATACCAACACAAAAACAAGCCATAAAATGCTATTATGGCGAGGACATTTTGCATCTATATAGTTTGGCACAAGTCTGAAGCCCACCATCCTATGATCATATCAAGCTAAAATTAAAAGGGAAAACATGAACATTTACCTTTAAATTAGATACATTTGCATGCGATCTGCATTTTCATGCATTCTTTGAACTGTAAATTGTATCACAGCATTCAGTGATATGCATAATAAGGAGCTAAATTTATTCCAACCTGCCTATTACTCTAGAATCTGAACTTAAGGTCAGTTCAATTAAAATTACAGGTCAAACAAGCTCCCTGCAAGTGCCTGAGAAAAATGCAATATGCACAGTCGACACACGGCTGAGTCAGAACTAATGCACACTGACCTTATGATATGACTCAGAAGACATGCTCCATTCAATTATGTCACATCAATGCAAGGGTAGGAAAAGCAAATGGTTTAGGTCAGAGGGCAGCATTTCAAAGTTTGAGATGGATGCCCTTAGAAAGTATCTGCTATGCCAGGGGCTGTGCCAATCATAATGTGATTGTCACACAGAGAATAGCGAGTCACTAAAAATCTATTCACCGGAAGACCAGCTAGTGTGTTCACTTTATGTCATCCACACTATCCTCAGAATACTGTCAGTATTTCTAGATCGCCTTCACCTTGTTTTCTAAGCAAGTGGGGATATTTTCAAACAAAGGATTGGATCAGTCACTCTGTTTCTATTATCTAAATATGAAATGGGTTCTATGTCAGGCCTAGAGACATTCTTCTAAATAAAGATCATGAATCGTGCCAGCTTCCCAAGTGTAGTTACTGTAATCAAAATAATCTCACAAAAACCCAGCTCAGAATCAATTGGCATCAACATTGACCACTTACGAAGTATTGTTGCTTAACAAATTGAAATACCTTGAAATGCAATCTGCAAGTGCTAATTACTGTTTAATGTGGAGTTTGAATGAAACGGGTTAAAACTGAAAACAAGTTATTGTCTATCCAAAAGGTTTAATTTATACATATATGGATCAGTAATCTTCATACTTTAAAGCCTCTTTTCCTTCCACTGCATTTTTTTCAACAGATTTTTCACTTCCATGTCTACCACAATAAATCTTAAACACACACACATTTTTAAACTTTTGATCTTAAATTATTCAATTTTTAATGTTTTTAATGTATTGATTGAATGAATGAATGAATACATACATACAGAAAACAATAAATAAATAAATAAATAAATAAATAAATAAATAAATAAATAAATAAAACCACCCAGAGCCCCTCTCTAATGTAGAGAGATGGTTAAGACGTTTGATCTATAAATAAATTTTATTTTTCCACTTTTGCACTGATGAAACATTTGATACCAAATGGCCATGAAGCCTGTTTTCAGATTGTTGAAACTATGGAAATCATCAGAATTATCAGTGGGATTTAGCTTCCTTGTCAAAAATTTGCCATACAAAAAGAAAGGTAACATTAAAAATTAAGGCCTTCGAATCCTCTGGGAAACAACAGTAGAATGGGATGAAAAACCAACTGATCTTTCAGATAAACGTTGTGTGATGGTGAAAGTGATGGAAACCAAGAAAAGCCAAAGTAAGTTCCATAACTGTTTCCTAATAGCTGCCAACTGTGCATCAATTGTGAACGTATATTGATTTGCAGAGAATGAAAGCACAAAATAGGATAGTAACTTACTGTCTCAGAACATTTGTGATTGGTACTTTTTCTCCCTCAGAGACAACACAGGAACAGCAGGCAGAACATGAAATGGCGCCTGAATCCAAGAAGCAACTGCTGAACACCCACCTCTGACAGAGCTCTCTCACACAAGGAAAAGAAGATATAAGAGGAGAGACTCGCAAAACTGAGGAGTGTTCAGGTTCTCAATTATTGCACATTGAATTGCTTGATATACCTGCTTGATTTTATTATCTTACCTCAGACAGAAAAGCAGACACACTAAGGAACAAATCCACAGGAGCTTTTGTAGCAATAAGAGAAAGCACACTATGGACGGTAATCATGATCATAAGAGTTGTTAGGGTAAAGAAAGCCCTCTAATTTTTGCCACAAGTCAAACCACTCCAACAGAGGATATTATGGCAAAAACAAAATGGCATTAACATTGGGCAAAGAGTGCAGTCACCTCAAGCAGCAGGTGGTATTGAGGGACAATCTGTGGTAGTCCCTTGACCCAGACATAAGTGCAGGATATGATGCTTTCATCAAAATGGAGAAAGCAGTACTGTGTCACTGCCATACAAGATCTGCCCATGTTGTACATGTGTGTAATGCCACAACACATGTCCACAAGGGGTGGAGCACAATCAATGCTTTTGTCATACACACACACACGCACACATCCTTGCCTACTTTTCAGAATCTTCTGCCATGACCAATACCTTGTTGGAGGACAAAGGTCTGTTTTCTATGTCTGGTAGCCTTTTTTACCTCCGTATCCTCAGCAAAAAATAAGATGCCCTTAGCAGCAAAATATCTTTGGACTGATCCTGGTATTTCACACTTATTCAATCATTGAATCAACCCCAAAAGTGATGCTTTTCAAAACATAATTTGGTTTGTCTATTCCCTTTCTTGACTCCTATTACATTTTTTTTCATATAGATCAGATCCCAGACTGATAAGAGCTTAAAAATATATAAGATTTTTAAATCTCAGCTAGTCAGCAATGAATACTCATAAGGATAACATAGAAAGTTTAAAAATTATAATAGCAAGGGTGCAGAAACATTGTATAAGCTTAATCAAAAACAAAAATCATAACATCATCATAGTGTCAAATATTGGCCAACTCAGAAAATAATAGGAAAAGGAGAATGGCCTAGAAATGTGACTTGCATCTCAAAGTTCACATGATTTTTGTATTTCCTTGTGAAGGAAATATTAATGAAATTTTGACACATTAACCAGGTCACGTTGAGGTGAGAAAAGCTGCACTTGGTTTTTGTTTTTTTTCAGTAACAGTTTAAGGAATAGAAATGTTGTACTTCTCTAGTTATCAACTTTGCACTATAGACAAATAGGCTGAAAGACAAACAAAATACAGAATTTTAGTTCTTCCTCCATGAGGAAAAAGAATTGCATGGATGGTTAACTTCATATTCGTTCTGGAAACCATGGGACAACTTGGAGGTCAGGGAGACAGAAATAGGACATTAAAATGATGTCATGGGTGAACTAGTTCATTGTCAAAAAAATAATTCAAGATCCCAATTCAAGCTGGGGTTACAGAAGAACAAATCAGGAGGAAATCCAGACTTGCTGTGTGGAAAGGAGACTTAATTGATTCCCAAGAGCAAAGAAGTTTTGCTTCTGGGGATAGCTACATAGAAAACGAGTGCAGAGAGGTTGTTTTATAGGGGACTGGTTCTTGTTACGGGGTTGTGTGTACGTGTTGGTTCTAATGTGTGACTTTGTCAAAAGATCAATCTTAATTGTCCTTCTTTATGTCTGTCAGCTTGCCTTTGTTTGTATAAATGGGGTCTGGGCAACCTATATGTGGGTTTGGGGAAGTGTGGATAAACAGGTTCCTTGTTTCATCAGTTACTCTTGCCTAGGTAATTCTTCTTTACTTCTTTTTTACTGCTTCAGCTGTTGAGGGATATACAAAGTTCATGTTGTTGTTCTTCTGGCAGCCTCAACCATTGTTAATTTATGCTGTTGTATGTATCTTTGATGTTGTCTCTCCAACTTTTTCTTGGACTGCCTTGTGGGTTGTTGTTTTTTTTCTTGACCTTCTCTTTTTATATATGTCTTGTACAATATGGAATCCCATGATATCCTCTCCAGGTGAGTCCAAATAATTGGTTGCACTATTTTATCAGTTGATTGAGTAATCTTCACAGCATCTTTGTTAAAAAAAAAAGTATCTATTTGAGAGCAACATAGTTTCTACTCTTGGTCGATTATGTTTATTACTGATTATTTAATTTCTTCCCACGTCAGTCTTCACCCTAACAATCTTCACAGTGGAATCCATGGAAAGAGGGGACTCGAAACAAAAAAAGAGGATACATCACAATGCAATATCCCCTTTTGTAAGTGTGTTAGCATTACATGCCTTCACCAAAAAAATGGTCAGAATTGACCTTGTGACATTGCATCTGCTTTCTCGCCCGGTATAAGCTATCTCCTGCAGTTGCTGCTGTTTCTCCACCTCTGCAGTATAAAACTTCCCAAACTTTCTGCAAGTGTTATTGAAAAATACATGGAAAATACATCAACTGTTCTAGAAATTTATCTGCATTGTCTGCACATGCTCTATTGCCAGGACCATTTCTTCAAGGCAGAAATGGAGCTTCTACAATCAGCTTTTTCTCACCCTCCTCATTGTGACTTCAGGGCAGCGAGTTGGTTTTCCTGCTGTGGTTCAAACGTGATTTTTTCCCCCCTGTTAAGTGCCTTGAGTATTTTTGTCGAGTTTGGCTGGAGGGCTTTATTTCAGTACAAGCTTGCTTCTACGGTTCACTGACTGCTTTGCAGATGAAGAAAGGCTTCCTCAACTGAGGAAATACTCATACTAATCTAAAAACTTTTAAGAATGTGTCTTTACCATTAGCATTAAAATAGTATACTGGCTAAGAGTTTTGCCCTATACATAAGAGACTGCTGATTCAAAGCCCAGCAGAAATGTTTCTTGGCTGTAGTTTTTTTAATTACTAATTTTTCTCTTTCATTCAGCTAGCTGACAGGTTTCATTTTTTTTTAAAATATGTGCAGAATTCCATCATTTTATAATTTTTCTAGTCACTTAAAGAAATGAATTCTTTTTCCTCATGTAACTGGAGAAACAATGAAATGCTAACACATTTTTTTTGAAGAAAGCCTCAGCTAGCTAGGAAAAGCTTAACTAAATGAAGGAAAGAAAATTGTGTTTTTTTTTAATATAATGCTTCTGCACTACATTTTGAGCCAACAATCTCTTAATATTAGAAAAAAAAATCTTAGCTTTTGTGCTGTTTTAGCAATGGTAACGAAGAAATATATATATTATAATATAAGATGGCTGGCAAGAAATGATTTTTTTTGTTCAGTTGATTATTGTGCATGCAAATATATACTTTAACTCTGTATCTATATACAGAGTTAATAGTTTATCTATTTGTGAGTATATATATGTGTGTGTGTGTGTATATATATATATATATATATGTATCTTCGGTTATTCGGGTTTTCTCCCGCGTAGAATTGGAGGTTTTTTCTCAATGTTTCGATGAGATCACACTCGTCATCTTCAGGCTGTATTTTCGGACTCGTTCTCTTTCGATCAATGTGAGCTAGCAGCTGTTTTCTTCCTTTTAACTGTCGGTAGAGGTATGGCCTGGTTGGTTGGGGGCATGGGTGTGTTCAGATTGGTTGGAGATGTGTTCTGATTGGTTGGGGGCTTGGGTGTGTTTTGATTGGTTTGGAGGTTTGAAGTGGCTAGAGCTGACGCTGCCGTCCGGCTTCTCGTCTGTGGTAGTGCGTCTTTATCTGTGTGGGTATGAGCCTTCTTTTTGCGTGGATGTGTGGTGGTGGCATCTTGTGTGGTGTTTGTGAGTGTGGGTTCGGTGTCATTCTTCCTGTTAGGGATTCGTTTGTCTTTAAGCGCGGGTTTGTTCTCTCCGAATTCGGAGAAGAACGAGGCCAAACACGCAAGCCTGAAGATGATGAATGAGACTTCATCGAAATGTCGCCAAGAAACCTTCAAATCTACGCGGGAGAAAACCCGAATTACCAAAGATCCACATACTTACACCCGCGAAAACCTCAGAAAACAAATATATATATACATACATACACACATGTCTTTGTTACAAATTTAAAAGAGAATTTTAAAAATCCAATGAGATACAGACTCACTTTAAAAAAAAAATCTATTCTTCAAATGTACTTTTTTGTTGTTGTTAAACTGTGAAACTTTTTTAAAAATTTCTCTTTGTTTTCGTTTTCATAAAATATATTTTATGGGACTCAGGATTTTTTTTAATAAAGTGCACCTCCCAGGTTACATATTCTAAATAGTTTACACAAGGATATCAAATTCCTGAAAATATTAAGGAAGAATTTCAACCACAGCCTGGGAATTCTTATCAAAAAAAGCACTTGAGGGAAATCAGAGAAAGTGGGGAGATAATGCTACATTTGCAGTATGCTGAATTAGAAAGGGTGACTGAGAGTTGAATGAAGACTAATGAAAAATGTCCTGTCTTATGGAGGGGTTCAAACTTTCAAACGTTCTCTCCAGTGAACCTACCATTTATGGGAAAATCTCTTAACCTATATATAATTCACGAAGACATCTGTAGACAAGAGCCTTGGGGGCAGATAATGGTGTGTGGCAGAGTGCTAAAACCAAGCAAAGTACTAAAGCATCCAAGCAGTCCTGGGGGATTAAAAAAGAAAGAAGGAAAACAAAAACTTTCAATTTAGCTAATGATGATTTCTAACGCCTACTCGCAGCAGGCTAAACAGGAAAATAAATATTATTTCAAGACAGCATAGCATTTATTCAGAATTTATTCTCAGCTAAGGAAATGGAAGAGAGGGATAAAAACATTTGTCACTCTTCAGGTTTGTTTCATTTTGGGGTGTTTTTTTTCTCCTCGTGTTTTAGGTCTAGATGGTGAAATCAAAATGAGTGTCCCTGAAAAACAGCATTGGCTAATGCGATGGAACTGTGGGCTGGGAGAACAGGTCATCCATTCCCATAATTATCCATTATGAGCAATTGTGGGAGAGTTTCCTTTCTCCTTACCTACAACATCCAGAGGCAGCGATAAAGACCGAAAGAACTGTTCAGCAAGCAACCATTATTTCTAAATAGCTGCCAAATGGGTAGGAATTATTATTTTTTTCTTCTGCTGAAAGCCACATTCTGTTAAAGCCTTATCTCAATTTATCTACCGCTAAAACTCTCTGGTCTGTTCATCTGTTTGTAACCTTCAATTGGGCAAAACAGTGTATCATAAGGCAACAATGTTTGAACCTAGGTATCTCAAATGGGCTAGCTTAATGTATCCAAAATCTAGGTTCCACCACTCCTATGGGATTGAAATTGCAAAGCTCTTCAGACCAATTGCTAGCCACTTGGGTGTGATGTTGTGCCACCATGGTCAAGCACAGTCATGTGATTGTGTTTTCTGACTCTACTTCCCACAAGCAAAGTCAGTAGGGAAGCTGGCAGGTGTTGGAGAATCTGTCTGGGGCAGTGCAATCCCATCGAGCACCAAAGATGGCATAGTTGTGGAACCAGTGAGCTCCAAAATCCAGAGCTACTCAGTCTTTGAATGGCAATCAACCAATGCAATCAACCAATGGAATAGCTTGCCTTCAGAAGTTGGGAGTGTTCCACCACTGGAAGATTTCAGAAACAGACTAGACAGCCATTTGTCTGAAATGGTATAGGGTCTTCTGCTAGTGCAGGGGGTTGAACTAGAAGACTTCACAGATTCCCTTCCAACTCTTATTATTCTCTATTCTATGTCTTGCCAACGTGTAGACAAAGTCTGTTGTTTCCCACAACTCACAGGCTTTGAGACCCTCATAGCTTCCAGGTGCAGAGATAAGACCCTCACCCCCAAACCCCTGAACCAATCCACAATTCAGATCCACTAACAAAAGTGTCTGGAAAGAAAGTACGGAAAACTTCTAAAAGTTGTAATTTTTAAAATGCAGGCAGTTTCACCTTTGCAACAACTACAGACTTCAAAAAAACCCCAAACAAATTTCATTTTGTCCTTCTTCATACTGATCAAATTGGTAATAAAGGGGCATATATATCTCCACTGGTATAACTTCTAAATTACTTTTTATTCACCAGTAATATCCTCCAAAGATTCCCACCTGTATGAATGAATGCATGCATGAATGAATATTCATATATATTCTCAAGAGGTTTACACTTAAAAAGATTACGTTTCTGAATAATGTTGAGAAAGTTATTGAATTCAGCTAATTTTCACCCCTCTTGGGCAGCACTGAAATGGGTAGATCCTTTTGAGATATTCCTAACTGTTTTTGTGTCAAGAGAATAATTCCCATTTGGGTTCATTTCCCCATATTAAATAGAGGAGGCTGAAGGACCTAGGTAATGTACTAACTATTGGAAAAAAGGAAGTATGTCAATCCTTATATATTTTTAAATGCAATTATCAATTAAAATATTAATTTCATTTATTTATTTTATGTATTAGATTTTTTTATCCTGCCTTTATTACTTTATAATAACTCAAAGTGGTGAACTTACTTAATATTCCCTACTCCTCCTATTTTTCTCCACAACAGCCATGTAAGGTGGGATGGACTGAGACAGAGTGACTGGCCCAAAGTTGCTCAGCCCCTTTTCATACCTAAGGTAGGACTAGAACTCACAGCCTCCTGGTTTCTTTAATTAATGCCTCAACCAATTCATGAAACAAAATTATTAAAGGAGGAAGAATAGAAAGCCCATTGGTCCTCCATGATCATAATAAACTGTTCTAAACTTGACTGTAAAAAATATGATTTCTGTAATAGAGTTGTCAAAGTCTGGAATGCTCTATCTGATTCAGTTGTCTCAGCGTACAAATTTTTACAGTTTCCATCACAAATTGACTTCCACGGACCTTACTTCATACTTAAGTGGTCAGTAGAGGGGGCGTGCATAAATGCACTAACATGCCTATCATCCCTGTCATTGTATTTTTATTCTCCCATACTTGTTCTCATTTTTGTCTGACAACTTCCAATAAATAAATAATTATGTGCTTACAGTAGATAATGGCTCTTCAGAAATTCCAGGATGGGTTTGAAGGTACATAGCAATAGCAATAGCACTTAGACTTATATAACGCTTTATAATGCTTTACAGCCCTCTCTATCTGGGTCCTCATTTTACCCACCTTGGAAGGATGGATGGAAGGCTGAGCCGACCTTGAGCCTGATCTGATGGGATTTGAACTGCCAAATTGCAGGCATCTGGCTCTCAGCAGAACTAGCCTGCAGTACCGCACTCTAACCACTGCGCCACCGAGGCTCACGTGCCCCCCTGGCAAAGGATTCTTCTGTCCCAGAGATACAGATTTCTGCCTTTCTCCTCCCATTTGAAAAGACTTCATCTTCACATCCTCCTGATGGAAAAGCACAGAGCTAGAATCTGAAGAGCGTTTCCATGCACCACCTCCTTTCAGCACTTAGTACAACAGACACAGTAATTCTCCAAAGGGTCCTTTGCTGCTCACGCTTCTCAGGAAGCAGAAAGAGATCTAAGAGGAAAGAAGCTTGAATGGAATATGGACTTAAATATGCATGTCCTCTCTTGACCCTGGAACATATTCCTGCTGCTATCAGCTGGCTGTGCAAGATGGCAAGTGGTGTCCAAATATTGGCCTGTCATAATTTATATTTACTCTCATAATGCACCCTCAGTGAAACAACAACAACAAATGTTGGCTGCTGGCCAGAACTATAAATACAGAACCATAAAATATGTATCACAAACGGGTCATTCGTAGCATTTGTTCACTTGTGCGTTCTCGGTGGAAACTAAAAGGTTGTAAGTATGTATGTTTCCTTTTTCTGATTGATCGGTTTGGTTTTTATCCCACTTTTATTAATTAGAGGTAACTCCAGGCTTATCAGCTATCTTCTTCCTTCTCCTATTTTCCCCACAACAATGAGCATGTGAGGCGAGTTGGGCTGAGAGAAAGTCACCAAGATAGCATGCCTAACACAGGACTAGAACTCACAGTCTCCTGGTTTCTAGCTTAGTACTTTAACCACTAGACTAAACTGGCTCTCTGTATAATGGGGTGTTTATGTGTCCGTGGTGTTGCTTTACAATGACATCAAGGAAATGGACTTGTTCTCTAGATATATTTAGGCTGATATTGATGGTTAGAGAAAGGAGTTGAAATAATTAATCATGAGATTAATTACCATGGGTTCAGATGATGAAAATATTATCAATGGATCTCACATGAAGGAAGGACTTCAGGGATGAGACTCCCAAAGGTGCCTTTTCAGGAGGCAACTGAACTTTCTTGTTTTTTCTTTAAAGACATTTCGCTTCTCATCCAAGAAGCTTCTTCAGCTCTGACAGGATGGTGGGGAATGGAAGGAATTTATATTCCTTGCAGACAGCTGGTCATATGCATCCTTTTATAGGGTCGTTGAAGCACTTGGAGGTTTACCTGTGTCCTCGGGGTCACCTGAGTAGTGTTCCTGGTTCCTGTAAAAAGATGCAAATGACCAGCTGTCAGCAAAGATCAATACTGTACAGGTAGTCCTTGACTTACAACTGGTCATTTAATGACTGTTCAAAGTTATGGAAACTTGGAAAAGGTGCTTTATATTCCATAAAGCAATTTTGGACATGGTAAAAATCCTGTCCATTGCCCATCCGTTGCCACATAATCATGATTTGGGTATTCCACAGCTTGGAGGGGAAAGGAGTTGGTGTGCCGGTCTGGAGTAATAATATGGAGGTTTTCACAATTACGACAGTGATGAAAAACAATTATTAGTGACCAGTCTTCACATCTGCAACCTTCCCACATCTGTACACCAAATGAAAGCTGAAGTAAGATCATAAGCACAGGTGCATTTTCACTTATGGACTGCTTTGCTTGATAATAGAGTTTGCTGTCCCAGTTTTGGGTGATTAATGAGGACTACCCCTAATAATAATCTATCTCACTCTTTCCCCCACCTCAGATACAACTTCAGATCAAATAGCTTCTTCTTCTTCTTCTTCTTCTTCTTCTTCTTCTTCTTCTTCTTCTTCTTCTTCTTCTTCTTCTTCTTCTTCTT
>JANHFL010003032.1:0-38775 GCA_032468155.1 Oxyrhabdium leporinum
CAGCCTGAGGTGGTTGTTGTTTTTTTACTGTAATATGCTTGTAGAGTTAGCCACTGGTGAGATTTCTTATGTAAAACTGACTTCCATATAATATGAAATTAATAAATATGGTTTTAATTTGTGCAATGTAATTGTAGTCTGTTGTGTCTATACTTTGTATTGACAATTCTGGAAATAGACAAAAGCAAATGTCTAAAGAGGGTAACCCAGATGAGACCTTTTTATATGAGGAACTGTAACAAGATTACAGTAGTCAACAATAGAGCATTGTGAAGAGAGTAAATTGAACTTGTAGGTTTAGTGAGCTTGAGAACAAGTCCAAGCATGTGATTTTATAAATAACAATTTCACAACGAATATAGGCTTGGTAAGCGGCCCATAAATCTGGGCAAACACCCTGCTGAGCATTTTAATGCCAGCTCTGCCATCTCTATTCTTTGAACTGACTACTGATAAGAAAATTAAGGAAAGCTGAAATTAAGCAGGATTCTGTTGACAAAAACAATTTTATACTCCTCTTGATGAATTTAACCTGTGTCACTTGTCTTTTCTATCAAGGAGCATGGAATCATTAGATTAAATTAAGAGTTCAAAGGATTTTTGATATGCAGGAAAAAGAAATACAGCACAGGTGGAATGCAACAGGTGGCATATCTCTTATAATATATGTAGTAATGCCAGCTTTGTCATAGGAGCTATTGTGTGACTTAATTTTTTCCAAGTCTTCTGTTCCAAGCAAAAGGAAAAATGTAGAGGAGAACACAATCTGGATATGTAGAGAGGTTATGCTCTTTCCTACACACACCCCCCCCTCCTCCAAGTTTAATCTGCAGGTAGGTAGAACAGATTTGGAGGAAAGTACTTGTATATACTCTTTTCTGGCTTCCCTAGAAGCTTCACAGACCCTCCTTTTCTTTCTTCAGTAAATATTCTGTTGTTTTTCAATAGTACAGAGGTAAGAAGAATTTACTTAAACAATGGTAGAACTGGTAATGATAGGTTGTTGTTTTTCTGTAGGATTAATAAGGCTTCTGTCCAGCACTGTTTCATTTGTAAAGTTAAATATATTTTCTTCCAACTCAGCTGCTTACCTTCTAGTAGTGCTTATTTCGTCTCTTCTAAAAAAAATCAGGGTAACTGTAATACGAGATTCATGCTGAGTAGGAGTCAGAGATATGCCTTAGAACAACAGGCCATATTAAAGGACTGAAAGTAAGCTCTTTGTAAACATTTGGCTGTGGTTTCTCTTGAAAGGATCTGTGAGATGTTGCTGCTGCTATGTTTTTGTTTTAATAAAATCAGATTCTAATTTTTAAAATTAATATTTGAAACATATTGTGGGTTGGTAGTTTCTGAGCTACATTTTCCTATAAACTTATTTTATTTCAGATGGGAGAGGGAGAATTAGCTAGGATTTGAATGCATCTTTATTAAAAAGGGATAAGAAGAATTATATGGAACTTTCATCACTTCCATTTGAATGGAGACCAAATACAACACGCTATTGAAAAGTACATTGCAGGCCGAACTAAAGGAGACCAGAAAGTGTTTTTCAGTGATATATGAGCTGTGACTCCTAGGCTGATTGCAGGATTGTAGTGAAAACTGCAAAACATTAAACAAGGGGAGATTTTGCTACAGTAAAAAGTGAATGGTTTTCTAGCTGAAAAATAGTAATACTGAATGACATATCTGTGTGGCAAAATGGGCAGTCATCTACAAATACTTTCTTCTGTTAACTGAAGTCTTCTTGTGCTTTTCATTTATTTAATAGTACAAATGGATGGAATTTTTGGATCCTGCACTTCAGTGTTTGCATGAACATAGTGAGATGGGGAGTGCCTAAATTGGATGGATGGATGGATATATGTATCCACCACTTAGAATATTCAGAATCAATCTGCTGCTTTATATCCCATCCCTGCATCTATTACCAATTTTGTAGAAAGCTAGTGTGTGTCTGTATGAATTAGTGGTGTATGTTGTAGGTATTTTCTTTAAGAGTCATGTTAATGATGTAATTTCTCATGCAACTTAACTTTCAAAGAATAATGATGGCTGCTTTCTTATCATTTTAGTGGGCATGCATGCTATTCCAATCACAAACAATGCTGAACATCATAAACCCTGAAATCTGTAAATTGGGTTAAAAACAATACAATAAAACTAAATAGGTAATACTACACAACCTACATCCAGCTCTGCAAATCTTTATTTACTTGCTTAGGAAAGCAAGGTTGGGTTTCCTCAAAATTTTTGGGAGCAGAGTGTTTTAAAGGGGAGTGCTGCAATCAGGTGCTTCTTGGGTCCTGTCACATGACATTGCTTAATGGGTGGGATCCAGAACATGCCAACTTCTTCTGATCTTATAGTAATGGCAGAAACAGAGGGAGAAAAATAGTCCCACAAATAACACTACAGGTAATCCTTGACTTGCCACAGCAATTAGGACCAGAATTTCTGCCACTAAGCAATGAGGTCATAAAGCTTGACTGCATCACATAGTAACAAAAATGCCTATAGTCCTGATTGTTGTTAACCAAATCCCATGATCAGCTTCCTTCCAGCTTCCCACAACCAAAGTCAGTGGGGAAGTGGGCAAGAAGTGGCAAGCTCCATGCCAGTTGGCAGGAAAGTTGAGTCAAGGAGGTTTTGAAGAGGTGAGTGGGAGAGAGGGCACAAAAGGATGCATTAGAGGGGGGGGACATGGGCATACATGAGTGGCCAATGTGGCATGAGCACAGAGGGGTTAGGGTAGGATATGCAAGTAGAAAAAACTTATTCCCGGAACTTGTGATCTTCCGTGCAGCTTCCTCAGAAAGTCAATGGGGAAGCCGTCAAGGAACCTTGCAAATGGCAATCACATGATTGTAGGGCTGCAACTAGTCATAAGTGCAAACTGGTTGCCAATCAGATGGCTGTGGGACTGCTGGGATGAATTCCAAGGACCAGTCATAACTACCGTTCTTTTAGCACCGTCTTAACTTTCAACTTTCAACTGAATGGTCATAGGTTGAGGTCTGTCTGTAATTAATATGACAAAAATTGGAGACTTTCCACTACCAGATGGAATAAAATCATAACGCTTGTCCCTAATACCTGATAAATGTGTTTTAATGAGCTTTCTAATAACTACAGAACAGCAGCAATTGAGAATACTGCCTTTGTTGGTCCTTTAGATGGCATTCCCTGAGGGAAGGGTCCTGGGGGAAGCCCATTCTTCCAGATTCTGTTGGATAGATAGATGATATTTGGAGTAGGTAGTTCTGCAAGTACGGAATAGTAAAAATGCTATTCAGAAATTTCTTCTCTATTTCTATGTCTTAAATTCTTCCATTTTGAAGAATTCAAAATAAAGGAGCTAGTAACAGGCAGTATAATATTCCACACTTTTTTTTTAAAAAAAGCAACTTTATGCATTTGTTATCTTAATCTTTTGATAATATATTTGGTGCTACTGTACCACTACATTAAAAAAAAAACTTCAAGTGGATATTAATAACATTTCTCTTGTTTTAATTAATAATCTTTATGATATTGATAGCTTTACAATTTTTGCTGTATTTATTTTGCCTAATAAATTCTGAATGTTGTGGGCATTATCAGACAGAAATGCATAAAGGTTTGTAATTAAAATATAAATGCTTTATATAATGTAAAGAAGTTGATCACAAGTGAAATATTTGACTTAATATATATTTAATTTAATATATTTATTACTTAAATCTGTCCTTTATAAGATACATTTATTTTAGATACCTGTCTAAATATTTCAATAGTTCAATACTTCCTCTCTGGTTTAATTTTGTGTAATGAAAAAGCCCTTTTATTGAAATTAACATTGTTCTAGGAACACAAACAAGTCAGGAAATACCAGTTGGCCACCTTCAAAATTGAAACCAAATTTGACAATCTATCAAATATTCTGAATGCTACCCTAGATGGGCCTACTATGAATTTGTATATGTTCCAGCAGGATTCCATTTGACTTGAAATTCAGACCTCACAAGTATTTCTGAATTTCAAAAGCAATTTCTAAATTCTGTGACTTGTTTTTCATAACACACATCAGCAAAAACTCTTGGATACTCTGCATTAATTCTGCCTGTGGCTGCAATGATTTGGAGCAGATTTTTTCAGGACTATATTCATTGCTTATTTTTAACTGCTCATTATAAATTGTCATATTGTTTCACTTATGGGGTATTTAACACGTTGTTCTGTTTTGCTTTAGTCACATTGATCAGACAACAACATGGCAGGATCCAAGGAAGACTCTCCTTTCCCAAATGAATGTTACAGCTCCTACAAGCCCTCCAGTGCAGCAGAATATAATGAATTCAGCAACTGGTAAGGAGAAATCAACCAACATTTCTAAAGAATTGTAAGAAGTTTAACATTTAGTATATAAAGTTTATGCTGATCATTTGTCATTATTGCTGAGATTTATTACTGAAAATGGATGTTACACAGATTGTCTTCCATATAAATATTTATCAAAGAGATACTTCCTGTGAGAAATAAAACACAAATTGATGAATAGAAAGTGTTATGCCAGTGAAGGAAGTAAGCTTGATTCTTTTGAAACATTCTAATTTTTAAAACAGTATATGAGGAGTTGTGCAAAATGCCATAAGTATATGCAAGTCTTCATTATCCTCTTCCTAGGCTTTGCCTTGTCATGTTGAAAACTTTCTCAGTTTTGTTTCTTTTAGATCTTGGTGCATTTATTATTTTGTTTGCTATGACTTCATAGTGGCTTTTGTTGGCATTAGTTTGTAATATAGAAATAAATCTTTTGCAAACATCAGTATTTTCTGAATTCCATGTTGCCAAGTGAGTTAAGCAATATAGAATATATAGCAAAAGAATGTCAAACATATATGGGTTCTTAAGACCATGCTATAGCTGCGGAAGACAGCTTAGTGATCTTGAGAAGAGATGTAGCTACCTTAAGTGGTTGCCTACAGGTGTTACATTGTGCTTCAAAGCACTATTTTTACAAGGGATGTAAAGTACCACACAGTCCTGAGAAATCGGAATGGACTAGGCTTTGGATTGGAGAAAATCAGACTGGAGTGTACAGGGAGAAGTGTGTTGCTTCTCCCCTGTTGGATTTTGCCATCCAACTCTTTCTTCTAAGTTTGTTTTTGTCTTGTCATTCCCACTATCTTTTCAACATTTACTGATTTTCTGCCTTCAAAATAATATTCAAAGTTTCTTAGAAGTATATAATACACAAAGAAAATGAACTATACATGTGCAGAATATATGAAATAAAAAATAAAGTATACTAAAAATAGAGTATTGAAGAAAAACAAAGATTGATTTTTTGCCAACCCGTGAAAGGAAAATGATGATGGGTCCCGGATTTATAAAATGGCACTTTTTACAGATTCTGCTACAGATACATTCATAATCAGTACAGGTAGTCCTAGACTTACGACCACAATTGAAACTGGAACTTCCATCATTAAGTGATGTGGTCATTACGTGAGTTGTGCCCAATTTTATGACCTATATTGCCAGACAGACAGACTGACTAAGCTGAAATGGTTTATTTCTGCCCCTGCTAGGACTGTGACTCAACAGACATTGGAACAGGCAGTCAGAAAACCTGGCTGGAATTTATAATTTTCCCCAATAACAAAATAATAATTTGTAATATCTGTCTACTATGAGTTTTCTATAGTGACTGATCTGAAATAATTGTCTTTCCTTCAGAGAAAAGTCCTGGATTATTAATCTGTAGCTTCTCCATTCATTTTGGTAGATAAAATCCAGGCTCTTGGTCTGAATGATAACTAAATGGGTCTTGATAATCCTCATCTCAGTCCATATCTTGTCCATTTGAAATAAAAATGTAGGCTTTATTAAAACATTTGTATGAATAAATACTTTTCTGACTAAGAAAACAGATGTTTTACTCTAAATGGTTAAGGTTTATTCCGTAGGTCTATATTCTTCATCTCCTGGTTCTCCTTCCTAGAAGATTAAGAAAACATGATAGTATAAAAACTTGCAAATGTTGTTCTACTGCACTTGTTCTATCAGCATGTTAAAGTAAAGGCTTTTATTTGAGAACATTGGTTGATTATATGAGAGAGAAAGTGTTTGTTTAAAGTTACAGAAACATTTTTTTAAGAAAATCTCCAGGGATTTTTAGCAAAATAAGTGTGTGTGTTTTTCTTTAAAACCATGATTTTGAGAATGGTAAAAGTTTCACAGTAGTAATTTTTGAATCTGTCTACGCAATAAGACATGTTGCTGATTTGAAAGGACATTCCTTGCTGAGGAGCAATAGAGATTTGTAATTAGTTATACTTCCTAAGCTTGGTGAAAAATGATAATTATGGGTATCTAAGAATGTGGAAAGAACACTGCAAATTATTCTGGTGGCAAATGTAGTCTTAGCAACACACTGTTTCATCTTGGCCCAAGATGTAACAGTGAGACATGATTTAATGGCATTGTATGAATTTCAAAATTGTTTTGTGAAAATAGTATTTAGTATTTGGTTCGACAACATACTAATCATAAGCAGAATTAGTGGTTGAAAATAGACAATTCTTCAATGGTTTTATTTTATTTACAGTATATAGACACCCATCTCAAGTACATAACTGGGCAGCTCATAACATTAAATAATATCAGTTTTTTGCAAGCCTAACCTGGCATTAGATGCTATTGGTATCTTTCAAATCATTTACAGATTCTGTTCTAAAACATGAAAGCAAAAAATAATAATTGCTGTTTGAACCTCATCTCATTTTTATGGAATTGCTTTATGGTATTTTTCAAGCAGAACAAGGTCAAGTTGTTTTGTTTCTTTGTATTTGCTCATATCAGGGCAAAGAAAGCATGTGTGAAGGGGGAAGAATATTACTAATGTGAAATGCAATACATTATATTGGATAATGTATTGATTTTTTTCAAACCATGGCTTGTTAAAGCAGATATGAGATGAACTTGTCTTCAAAATTAAAAAGAAATTCTGATCTTTAAAAAAAAAAGAAATTAGGCTACTTTATATAGATGGTGAGATAGATGCAGGCACAGATATAGACTTCCTACAATTAGGAAGCAAGATGCTGTACTATAGCCCCAAAATTTAACAGTTGAAAAAGTTTGAGGATAGTGTGAGAAATAAGAGTTAAAAATGTTTGCCACAGTTATATTGGATGAAATTATGGCAATTTTGTTTCTTCTCAAGCTATACAGTTTTATGAGAGTTGGAGTAATAAAGCTAGCAGAACTCTTTTGTCTTACCAATTTTTTTAAATAATATAAAATATTGTTGATTTTATTAAACAAGTGACATGAGCAAAGATTTCAGCAGCATAACTTTATTCTCAGTGTTTTGAATTTTTCAAAAACATCATTTTGCAAATAAACTTTCCTATTTTTCTACACTCTTCACATCTTCCTTTTATTCTCTCTTGGTTGACCTACCCAACTTAAAGAGTTCATTCTCTGTTTTTTCTTGAAATAACATTGAAAGTTTGTTAGCTAATCACTTTTGTTTTCTACGTAATTTCCATAGATTTTCATAATTAATGTATGTTTTCCATTGAAGCTAAGTGGAGCATGTTCTACTCTGATATTTCAATATGGAACATTAGCAATGCTCATTAAAAGAGGACATTGCTGTTCCCAGCTAATAAACAAGTTTCTCCCTGATTAATGGTTTATATAGTTCTTTTATCCTCTAATTTATCTGTGGTCATACCAAACCTGTGAAAACTACATGATTGCTCTTCCCATTCTTTAAAACAGGGACAGCTGCCCTCCAGTTGTCTACTGTAAGTTCATGGTTAAAGATCAAAAAATGGTCTGAGATTTCTGAAATGATAGGTCAAAGAATCTGAAGACCATCAGAAGACCCTATCCAATGATTTGCCAGCCGAACATTAGCATAAATATGGCTAAGGGCTACATGATGACCTGTATCAATATATACAACCCCTCTATTGAGTTCCTGCAGGATATTGTTTTTTACATAGAACTCCCACTGCTTCACATAAAAACAAATGTACAATATAAGGAATAATGTACAAAATGTGAAAAATTAACATAGATAAATAGGAACAGAAACGTGCCTAAAATAGAGTTTTGAAATGTCTTGGAATATGAATGTTCAACTAATTCTGAAAAAGATGCCAAGACAAAAATGAAAATAGGAATCGTTTTTTCCCCTCATATTATGAAGCCAGGCAGTAGAGCCTGGACTTGTAACTATCCCTTCTTTTTCATTTTTGCAATAGGAAGAATTTAGAATAATCAAAAGATGGGGTAAATTTTAGGACATTTTAATTTCCCCCCCCACTCTAGATATTTGAAACAAATGTTTTATTGCAACACAGCTACAGTATTCTTCCTTTCCCTTAAGCCCTCAGAGCCACGATATGCTGAAACAATTAGTTTCATGTGTGCTGTGTTTTATGTAAATTAACTGGGGTTTGTTTTTCTTTTTTAAGTTTAGCTACTTTTTTTCAGCAGGCATAGCACAGCCTACTATGAATTGCTTCCTTCTGTGTTACAGGCCCGCTCCCTGAAGGATGGGAACAAGCCATGACCCAGGATGGAGAAATTTACTACATAAACCATAAGAACAAGACTACATCTTGGCTAGATCCAAGACTTGACCCACGTTTTGGTAAAAGTTCCTGGCACTTAAAATTCTTCCCTCCACCCGTCCACCCACCCTTTCCCTCCACTTAGATAAAAACTAGTAGCTGTAGCCAGAGACTTGGCTAATGATTTTAAATTAATTGAGAAATTCACCCCCTCAACCCATCTTGATGTCTTGTGCCTTTGTCCACTCCTACTAATAGCATGTAACCCTTTCTCTTCCTTGAGGGCAAGGTGAAGCTTCTGATAAACTCTCTCTCTTCATTCATGCTCATCGTATTTTGATTTTCTGTTGCCTCTCCCATCCCTTTTTCAGATTTGAATTTTTCCACTCCTATTATATTTGTTATTTTTATTGTATAAATATAGAGATAATTATTTATATTGCCAGTTGTTTCCAAGATAATTCAGTTTTCTTATTGAACTTGATGGGTTAGGTGTTAATAAAAACGGAGACTACCTGGTGTGCATAGGGTAAAATCAACTTTTAAAAGTCTAGTTCATGATTGTTTTTAAGCCTGTTTGCTTACTTAACAAGAAGCTGATCTGACTCTAATATTAACTTAACTTTCAAATCTTCTTTCAGATTTATGTGTCATGGGGCATTGTTTTAGGTTTCTGTTCTATTGTATATAAGGTATTGTCTGGCAGTATAAATACTTGTTAGTATAATTGTTTTATTAAAATAAAGCAATAGCAGTTATTTGTTGTTTAAGCTATTATTATCAGTCTTATACTCTGACCTAAGAACTTCCCCACAACTGCAGAGTAGATTTTTTTTTAAAAAGTACACATAACACCATTTTCAAAATTTATAACTTCCAATTCTGTATAATTTTCTTTTTATGATAAATTCATGCATAAGCAAGTCGAGCAAACCCCATTAGAACTAATAATGTCACAATGTTTTGTTTTGTTTTTTAACTACTCCATCGATGACCAAATAATTTTGGGGAGAGCTAAAATACTAGCGATTAATATAGTATTTATCACTTCGTATTTGATCCTTTCAGATGAATTTCCTCGATTTAAAGATTATTGGAAAAAGTTAGGTTTTGATTTTGTTTCACTTTAAAACAATCGCTAATGCAGAGGTAGCAAAATTATGCAAAAGTTACAGTTTTCCCCAGTGAAGGATGAGTAATTTGCAACATTTCTTGTGTACAGTGCAATCCTGTGTATGTGTATTCATATGTTAATCCTACAGTGATTAATTAGGTCCTAAACTGTGTCTTCAAATTGCAGCGAACTTTGTTTGGAATTTAAGCAGTTAAAAGTGCTATGCAACTAATACAGGAAAAAGTAAAGAAATTGCAATAAAATATTAGCGTATGCCTCTTTCTTTAATAAGAACACTTTCAAGCAGATCTGCAGCATAGCTGAAGTTTCGAGATCGAAGGAAGAAAAAGAAATATTCCCTTCCCATTAAAATCTTCCCATGCTTTATTATGTAATAAGAAAAGAAGATCAAAAAGACTGTCTTAATTCTCAAACCTAACTGACATATGACTATCATTATAACTTTTAATTACTACTATTATTATTTCAGTCAAGATGCTATAATAAGACTTACATTTCCAATTTTTTTCATATAACAGCTCTGTCAGCTGGCCTGAATTGACTGATAGGTGAAGAACCATGAATCTCTCACCAGTTCTAGTCCTATACTTTATTAACAGATAAACACCTGGCTCTAGATGGCAGAGGCGGGGCAGCTTCTGGAGAGTTGCAGAAGAAAGGTGTTTTTTTTTCTTATTCCAGAAATATTTCATAAGATATGAGGAAAAAAAAGAACTGAAAAACTCTTATGGCACATAATTCATTTCTGTTACCAGTTCTAGATCCTATGAAAAGTCAGGGGTTATAAGCTACTCCACATACAGAGTGTTTTCTTTTTCATTTTCTTTAAAATTATCACTCACAACCTCTTGTCACATTTCTAAACATCCAAATGCACAGAAATATGAACATTTCCTTCCAATCCTTGCATTGTACATATTGCTGGGTTTGCAGGTGCATGGATGATGCTGCAGTTCAGTTGTCACAATGGGTCTGTAACTGCTTGATAATACTGAAGGCTGCTTAGCAGGATGGAATAGGAATGACAGCCCACAAATTACTTATTAATTCTATAACTCTGGCTTATGTCATTTGAAAGCATTTTTCTGCAAATTTGGAGGGCTCATGTAGTCTGGCTGAATAATTGAAACTACAATAAACTGGAGGAGCTTAATGGAGACTTCTGCTGCTTGATAGTAGCATCAGTAATTATCTTAACTTTCTTCAAATTGGACAAAACAATATTTAAAACGCTAAATAAATCAAGGATGATATTGTTATCTGTTCACAACCGTGTGAAGTCACAGTTGCCAGATTTTTTTAAACTGGTATTGGCCTTCCTATACAACACGTTCTTCCTAGGAATCTAGGGAGTCATAACCTGGGTTCCCAGTAGGGGGGGGCTGTTTTCCAGAGAGCAAAGAAGCAGCAGAGCTTGCAAAGTTTGTTCAGCAGAAAGAGGGTTAAAATGGCCCCTCTGTGGCTATTCCCAGAATATATCAGTAGTTATGCCAATAGTTGCTTTAGTCTGGCAAGATCCTGTCTATAGGGGAAGAGCAATAAAGGAAACCATTCTTAAGTGGGGCCTAACAAGCTGTGCAAGCCTTGCTCCCATAAGATGACAGCATTTAATTGATGGGACTAGGAGTGTATCCGTTCTGCAGATGGTGCATTTAGACAGAGATACGTTTGTGTCTAAAGAGAAAAGAGATGGATAATCATGTAGATACGATTGTAACTAAAATGTGGCTTAATCTGTTTCCCATAAATGTATGCGGTTAGCATACCTAATACTACTATATGATTTTCAAAGGCAAATTAGAAGTGTGGTTGTTTTTGCCTAAAGCAAGACTGCCCGATATTGACAGCCTTTGCCTTTTTTCTATTTGTCCCTGGCAACCTAAATTGGTGGTGGATACTTTCAGGTTTTTATTGCGACCATAAAATTGCTTTTCAAATGTATTTGTGTTGAATACATACTCTTAATTTCCAATGACTGATGTGTACCCTGAGTGAAAGGTGATGTCTCTTTCAAGCCGGTTCTTGATTCTACTTCTGTGACTACACAGACACGTCTAACTAACTTATTTATTAATCATTAATCATATTTGTATAACCTCCCTTCTCACAAAAAGAACTTTGGGCGGTGTGAACAATCAAATAAACACAACAGGTATAAAAATATAAAAATCTACCTTAAAATATAAAGAGGAATAAAATAGCTACTTTAGCAATGGAGTCCTCTGAACATGCCTTCTTCAGTCTATATAATTGGCTCGATAGCACATAGAAGTGCTTTCGTCCAGGATGTTTCTGCTTCCTGTTACTGGTATTTCTTGATTAACTTCCATCCATGTATTAATCTGGCCTCACACTGTAGATAAAATTATCCAGGTATTGTCATCTGCTGAGACTTTTCAATGGAACATGTCACATAAAACTTTTGTATGCGTGTGTTTTCAGGTTAGTCTTTTAGTGACTTCCTAGACTAATCCCTGCAGCTTTCCTTGCAAATTTTCAGAAGTGGTTTGCGGGTCAAGGGTGTTAAAAGTATTATTATTATTATTATTATTATTATTATTATTATTATTATTATTATTATTATTATTAATAAGAATATTTTTAATTTAAAAATGAAATATTTTCTGAAAATGTAGGCAAAAAACTAAATAATTGAAAAAAAGATTGATGAATTAAGCAGTATTATAAAATGGAAGAAAGGCGACTTTGAGCTTAAAGCCACGCAGCTGGTACCCCAAAACACTGGGGTAGATGCCATATAAATCATCTTTAGGAGAATGTATCATTGATGGGGGATCAAGCTTGTCAAGCCTCCCAAAGGGGCTGGGATAGGAGGAGGTGGACTCATGTGGGATAGTCTTTCAATCAAGCTCATGTTGGCTGGCAAATTCTCAGAGTTGAAGTCCACATATCTTAAAGTTGTTGAGGTTGAGAAACACTGGTATAGGAGGTGGTCCTTCTGATATTTGCCGTGATGATTTTTAGTCTTGACTTCATCCTGTTTTACTATGGGAATTAGACTATATTTGGACAGAATCAGAGAAGGGTACTTCTCCGGGGAAAGAGTGGGTGATCTGCTAAGTATCACATTTGAGTTATTTGTTGATGATTTGTCAAAAAACTTCCTTTTTTTTTCACTTTTTACCCCAGGCAATTATTATTTTCTTTCATCTCTTCTCCTTCACACACTTTACTTGTGAGACTTAACTAAAATTTATCTGCAAATAAACAAAGGTGAAACAAAGGTCAGACACTAAAAATATATCCTTCAGGAACTAGAGTAGTATTCAATGGCATTACCTTATGTGGAGGGGCATAACTACTTGGCTTAAACATTCCATTGTTTCCCAAGATTCTTAAATGACAACATCAGTTAAAATAAGATCTTCAGCATCTAAAAAAGAAATGCATATTACTGTTTTATTTTTGAAACTGCATAGTTTCCCGTTTGGGGCCCACTGTCTATGCTTAGTCAGGACAAGTTTGACTAAATGCCAGAAGTTTTTTTTATTATTGTTTTGTGGTTCGGCTTTTAATCTGTTCCAGGAGGGAGGGAGGAAGGGTGGATGGATGGATGGATTATTTAGCTAAGGAGAGCAAGAAAAGAACAAAACCAAACACAAGGGCTTCCCTGAACTCTGATAGCAAGTGTGAGATAGGCTGCTTTTGAACAGAGAAAGGAGACTTCCTTGAAAATGAATATTTTACTTATGATAAATATATTGCAGATTTCTGTGCCAAGGAAATTGTTCTGCTTACAATTTCAGTTATATGAGTGGCTTCCTCCAGTTTAAGGACCAGCAAAAAAAGTCAAAATTAATTGCTTTTATTCTGATTTGTTTTCCTTGGTGAATTTGTACTGTCCCCTCTGTTAGTATTGCTTGGAGTTATAAAAGAGGCATCATGAAATATTGCAGTGGAAAGATTAATTATTAGAAATCATTCTCTCACCCCCTCCCCCATCCTGAGGGAAGAGAAATTTGGGATTTAGAAATTGCTGGATTTGTTGATAGCAATAGCACTTAGAATTATACACTGCTTCATAATGATTTTATAGCCCTCTCTAAGCAGTTTACAGAGTCAGCATATTGCTCCCAACAATCTGGGTCCTCATTTTACTGACCTCGGAAGGATGGAAGGCAGAGTCAACCTTGAGCTGGTCAGGATCGAACTCTTGGCTGTGAGTAGTGAGTTAGCCTGCAATTCTGCTTTCTAACCACTGTGCTACCTCAGCTCTTGATGTTATGGAACATGAAGATAGTACTTCAGTTAGTAGTTATAGTTTTCTAGATATATTGGATAGGAAGGGTTGCTTCATCTCCCAGAATCATTATTTGTTAGACTGCCCTGTATATCTTGCTTCCTTGATACCCCATCCTTCTTAAAAAGGGGTTGCTTACAATTCTGTGTTGAACGTAGAAATTTACTTATGAAAACTTTAAAATCTGCTTGACAGGAATAAATATTTAATATTATCTATAACAATTATAATAATAATTTACATTTACTGGTTTACATCTACGAACGTGCTAAAAATAATCCCAGGTGAACCCTTGGGTTAAGAACTAAGGAAGAAGTTAACCATCAGAGTAAACAGAATTAAAGGACTGGGAGCTATGCTGCAGAAACCGTCTGTTGCAACACACGATTCAGAATGTAATCAAAATAAGCAGCTATAATAGATATCCTATTGTTCAAGCACTCTGGAAATCAAATTCGTTGAGTTTTGGTCATCACAGAGTATTTTCTTCCTCGCCAGTTAATGAAATAAAAACACATCTGCTTTTCCTTGCATTCATTTTGCAGCACTCAAATATTGGTAATGAAATGTAGCATCTTGCTTGCATTTTCCATTCAGTTCAGCTTTTATGGGAAAGTTTCCAATTGACCCATTGTGGCTCTTGACAGGCAGATAGAGAACTTCAAGCAAGTTTTTTGTCCAGAGTTTTCTATATAGCATAGCACTAATAGAGAGGTGAAGGCATAGCTCTGGAGGACAGAGGAAGTGGGAGTAGCAGAAATAGGAGGAAATACAGGAGGAGGAGGAGGCAAGCAGGTGTTAGCAAGCAAAGTAAGTATATGTTTTGGTGAGTAAAATATGCAGGAGTATGCACACAAGTTCTCACTTGTACATCCCTTTTCCTGAAGACCTAAACTGGCATCCAGTGAGTCTTTGGGAGCAAAATAAAAATAAATAAAAAAATACAGCTATTCCTGTTTTAGTGCTTGACAAAGTAATCCTGCTGACAACCGTCTTCACAGAGACATTGATCAGGGTATTAGTCCAGGTAGACTTTTTTCAAAATGTTATCCAAACAAAATCAAAATAGGAGAAATGAAACAAAATAGAAGAAATCAAAGCAAACAAAATCAAAATAGGAGAAAAGGCAAGGATAATGCTTTTGGTAATGTCTGCAAAGGGCCATATTCTCATGTAAATAAGAAGTGTCTGGGTTTGATTGGGAGCCACCCAGATTTCAATCTAAGATAGGCAGCTATGTACATTTTTAAAACAAATCAAATAAACAGCCCTCATATTTTCAAAGCTACATTTCAGATTTGTAGAACTTTTCTAAAACTTTGATAGTTTTGAGAAGAGAGAATGAACTATTCCTCTGCTAAATGAACTCATTTCTCTCTAGGGATGCAGAGAAGATTCTTTCCCATCATGACCGTTGACTCACAATCTTCTCAGCATCTCTATAGACTGGAGAAGGAGTAGATGGTTCCGTCCTTTTTGTTTTGGACAAATGCAAAATGACATGAGCTCCCCTTGCTTGTTATTTTTTCTAATTTATGGCTTAGAGAACTAGATAACTAAAACTAGGTGGCTCGCATCTCTTCTTTTTTCAGTCAGTAGTTATTCAGTTGCATACTTTGCTATGACATCTGAATCACAAAACAAGTGTACACTTCTCTTCCACACCAAGAACTAAATGCATAATTAGAAGTGTATTTTCCTCTATGAAAAGGTTTATGATTATATTTTAAGAATACTGAGAATTTTTAAAAATAAGTTACTTACACTTTATAACTTGATCGAACCATTTTATTAATTGTAAATAATATATACATATTCTGTGCAGGTTAGTAACAGTAATAAGACATGTTAGGATTTATTAGTTTTCAAGTAATCTAAATATTGAGTTCTTGGCCTTTATGGTATAGAGATTCTGAAATCATGAGCATGTCTAATAAAATCTCAGGATCTGAAGAAAAATTGACCCATGCCATGAAGGGTTTCACTGGTGATAACCAACATATTAAATTGCACCCGGAAGCAGCCAATGCAGCTCGCAGAACATCGGTGTAACATGGGCCACCCTAGGGCCCCCTAGAACTGCCCACATCACCATATTCTGCACTAATTGTAGTTTCCAAATACTCTTTCAAGGGCATCCCTGTGTAGAATGCATTGCAATAGTCCAGATGTGAGATGATCAGGGCTTGAATGACTAAACGCAGGGACTACCAATCCAAGAAAGGATGCAACTGACGTACAACATAAAGTTGTGCAAAGGTCTTCTAGTCATGACTGACACCTGTTCTTAGAGCAGAAGTCACGAATCCCAGGAGAACCCCAAGTTGCGCACCAGGTCTATCTGAGGTAGTGCAATCCCATCCAGAATTAGAGATGCTAAACTCCCGGATCTCAAAGCTCCATGTACCCAAATCCACTTGGTTTTGCGAGAGTTTAGTCAAGGACTGTTGTGCCCCATCCCGACCCTCATAGCCTCCAGCCACTGCAAGAAGGCAATGGCAACATCACTTGAGTCACCATAGAGAGTTCGGTGCCATCCTCGTAGTGCTAATACTTCAACCTATGGTGATATATGACTTCACCCAGAGGCTTCATGTAGAAGCTAAAGAGGAATAGAGTGGAGAGTACCAATACCGAGCACTGCGGCACACCATAAGGAGCCAAAGTGGATTGGATCTCTCAATCCCTATCAGCACCACTTGGGATCAGCCTTGAAGAAAGGAGCCAGATCAGCGCAACCTCAAACAGTGAGACCAAAAGGATGCCATGGTCAATGGTATGGAAGGCTGCCGAGAGGTTGAGTAAGGATGTTGGTACCACCCCCATCCCACTCTCACCAGAGATCGTCAGCAAATGGAACAAATGTTTCTGTCCTATAACCAGGCCTGAATCCTGACTGGAAAAAGTCCAGATAATCCGTTTCATCCAGGGCCCTTTTCAAGCAACCACCCTCTCTACCACCTTCCCTAAAAAGGGAAAGTTGCAAACTGGACGAAAACTGTCCAGGCAGATGGGGGTCAAGAGATGTGTTTTTAGAAGGGGGCAAACCAGAGCCAGGAATGTCCCTTCCTTCAGTGAGAAATTAATTACTTCCTGAAGCCACCTGGTGGTCACCTGGAAGCTGTCACCAACCAGAAGGGATAAAGATCTAACTGACAGGTGGTTGCACTGACAGCATCGGGCATCCTGCCCACTTCATTGAGTCTAGCATGATCGAACTGTTCCCAGGTAACTAGGTAAGACCTTTCCCCAGACATTTCACATGGATCATCACACACATGAGTTCCAACTGGGAACAAATCTGAGTGATTTTGTGCATCAGGTATGGAACAAAGTCCTCTGTGCAACCATGAAGATGATTGTCCGAAACCTAACACCACCACCCTATCCCAGAAGGGACCACGCAATCCTGAACAGAGCCACCAGGCGACACACTGCGGACGCAATAAGGGGCAGAGAAATAATGTTTCACCGCTCATAACTGCACAAGATGGGCCTTAATGGCAGCTCTGAGTCATGTCGAATCAGAGTCCTCCTTCATCTTCCTCCAGCGGTGCTCTAGGTATCTCTTCACCCTTTTCAAAACCCACAACTCCTCCATGAAACTGTTACTGGAAAATCAAACAGCTTAGTGATACGTTATATTAAACTTTCTCACTGACGGCCAATGGAATCAGTTTTTAATTCACTTATGCAAGTAGAGATACTCTTATATAGAAGTAAGATCTGCCTACTTTTGCTTTGTGTTATTTCAAATGACTAACATGAAGAAATACCTTGTTTTTCCTTGCTGTAGGTGTATATGGTCATAAATATTTACGAGAATGTATTGACACCGGGTACCCCTACCTCCATTTATATGGACATGGGAATCCTGGAGAAAATCACGTTGAGTATCTAAAGCCAGCATAGTCTTCCATTTTTCTATTGAAACGTGTGCCTTTTAAGTTTATCCATAATGTATAAAATGTGAATGTTCAAATAAAGAGCCTTTTCAGTTTTTTATTTTTAAATAGACATAGACATTAAATCCTATCTACAACTTAACCGGAGTGTAAAGCCCTTTGAACATAGTTGGATTTAGTTCTAAAGAAACATGGATATACTTGTTTATGATTTGGCTCTTTGTATTTACTAAGTACCGGGTAGTTAAGAGTTTCCAGGGTTTTGGTCTTCAGATATTTTTTTTAAAAAAGGAATACTGCACAGTTGCCTTTTAGACAGAATGAGTAGGGTATGTATAATAAACTGGATTTTGATAATTTCAGAAGGATAACTGGATAATGTACTGCATTAGAGCAGCAAGAAAGTGACTAGACAACATTCTTTCCTAAAATTATCCTTGTTAAAATATTGGTGGTTTCATGAAACTAAGATAGGTAAACAGTGCATTACTAACTTGTTCCCTTCACTTCTTCCAAATCCCTTTTCCTCCTAAATCCTCTGTGAAACAAAGACTTGTTTTCTTCTTGTCTGCTTGTGAGGTCTTTGCTACTTGTCTCATGTGGGTGTAGAACCCCATATTTAAATACTTCTCTGCTACCCAAGAAAAGAAAGAACAGGAAACAGATAAATCTAAATTCTAGTAGATATTTACTTTTTCCCTTTCCTCAGTTTAGGCACCATTTAAAAAGCAGTTATGTTTTGATCCGCTAAAGAGGTATTGAAGGTATACAACAAAAAGAACCCCCTATGGGAGACTTGCATAGTTGAAACTTAATTTTCTAGACTCCTTCCTTTTTCAACAGAATTGCATCCACTCTTTCCTTCTTCAACAGAATTATTCTGTCATATTCATGATGTTTTAAAATAATGTTAATAATCTCTTTAAAATACATTTTATTAGATAAAAGCCTTTTGTATTATTTTTCTATTTCATTCATGGATTGAAAGTTGTAGAGTTCAGCCTCATTACCCAAAGATATCTGTTAACATTTTTTTTAAATGTTTGCTTTCACATTATTGATTGATTGCCTTTTCTATTAAAGGCAAGACAGTCCTTGAAGTCTCCTATTATACAGATAGAATGCAGAGACTGAGAAACACTTTTGTGTCTTTATTTCTCTTTATCAGAGATATTATTAAAGACACTGCTCATAAATGTTAATCATTGTATATCTTAGACCTGGCTTAGAATCAGTTGAGAGATTGAAAAATGTTTGGTTTTTATTGTCACATGCCTATTAAAATAAAGCCTCATTTTGATTTACAGTTCAGTAGAACTGGTTGGGTTGTCTGTTTACAACCGAAATGGAAACTCTCACATTTTCTACATGAGCCCATATTTATCTTAAAATGTATTTTATTTCTATGACCTAGGAGAAACTCAGCTGACTAAAATATATAATTGGAATACAGCTGTTTTGCCCAACTGCTTGGATAATTTAAATAGATTTTGAGAAGACTGGCTATAAACCAAGTTTGTGGAGTCTCTGACCTGTTTTTTTTCTTCTCAGTTGTTATTTTGAATTCAGTTTAATTCATCCTTTCATTAAGCCATGTCGTTCTGCTTGAAATAATATTAGAAATAATAAGGGTATCACTAAATATTAATTGTATAATGTCTGCATATATTATGGCCATGTTCTGAGGACTTCCTTTGATACACAAACTGATTTTTTTACTTATATACTGATACTATGATTTCAATTTTAAACTCTCTCTAGGATTTATCTTTGTGCAGTATTGGCAATCTCTTTGAAAGAGATTGAGAGAGAGAGAGACAGAGAGAAAGAGAGAGAGAGAGAGAGAGAGAGACAGACCCATCTGGATGGCCTTTATTAGAAGTATTAACAAGACAACTTTCCTTTCCCTACTCATCTAGATTTTCCCCTGCAGCCTGTGAGATTTTTAACATTATTATCCCTTCAGATTTAAACTTGTGTGTTGGTGAACTCAATACACAAATTTGCCTTTTTCCGTCTCATGTTAGCATTATTGATTTGCTAAATGTACAAGTAGTCCTCAACTTATGACCATATATTGAACCCAAAATTTCTGTTACGAGAGACATTTGTTAAGTGAGTCTTGCTCCATTTTACGACCGTAACACAGTTGTTATGTGAATCTGGCTTTCCCATTGCCTTTGATTGTCAGGTTCCAAAAACTCCAGGATACTGCAGCGGTCATAAATATGAGTCAGTTGTCCAGCACCTGAATTTTAGTCACATGACCATGGGGATGCTGCAATGGTCATAAGTCTGAAAAATGGTCATAAGTCATTTTTTTTCACTGCTGTTGTAACTGAACGGTCACTAAACGAATGGTTGTAATAAATTGAGGACTACCTGTATTTGCCGCCCAACTCACTGTGGGGCTACTCTAGCGTTAAAAATAATAAACAAGATATATTTATACTTGCAAATGGCAATTCTTATTTTATTTCCTTTCTGACTTCTCACTTCCTGTTCTCAATGTCCGTTAATGTGGGGAAACTACTATACTTGGCCCTAATTCTCCCTTTATTAAATCCATTAAGGCAGCGGCACCCTACCTTTTTGGGTACTAGGGACCGGTTCCACAGAGAGAGGTTTTTCTGTGATTGGGATTTAGCTTGTTTGCCCAGCCCGGTTTCTGGCATGCTGTGGACCGGTGCTGGTTTACAGCCCGTTGGTTTGGGGGGAGGGGGGGGCTGCATTAAGGCATGTATATTCCAAAACATTAGGATTTTGGGGGATAAGGCTGCTTTACAGTGCCTGCTCTTTTGTTTGCTTCTACAGCTATGAACCAGAGAATCAGCCAAAGCGCTCCAGTGAAACAGCCACCACCATTGGTCCCCCAAAGTCCTCCCGGTGGAGTCCTGGGAGGTGGCACTTCCAATCAACAGCAACAGATAAGACTGCAGCAGCTGCAGATGGAAAAAGAAAGGTTGCGACTGAAGCATCAAGAACTGCTTCGGCAGGTGAGGCCACAGGTTAGAAAACACAACTTCAACTATAATACGATAACTTGTTGCATATATGCATGAGTGGCGCTGTGCTTTTCAGCACTGCAATTCTAGCAAGCATCAGTAGATCGAGGGAGTTGCAAATTGTGTAACTTGCCCCAGCAAGCAACAAATCAGACACTTTGATCCTTTCAAAATGTTTCCTTGTGACAGTTTGTGGTGCTGGGCTGTTTCTGGCATGGTGCTCTTTTCATTGCTGATAACTCTGCTTCCTGGACAACTTGCTGAGTAGCTCTGCAACTATTATTAATGCTCTGCATGGTCAGAGCTCCTCTGACTGGATTTTTCAGCTTTCATGACGGATGGCATGTGTGAATTGGATCTGGTCTTGCTGTGTTTGTGAAGAGTATTGAAGCTTCGGCCTCTCTGTAAAAAAGACAAAAACCCGTTCCTTGATTTTAGGGACGTGATGCATTGTTCTATTTTCCGTCAGTAGTCACCAGGGGAGTTTGGAAGTCGACCAGCAAGGCCTAAGGATATTGGCCCTGTTACCTATTTCAAGCATCTAGAACTTAAATATTAAAATATTTATCTCTTTAGGTATTGTAATTTAAAAGTCCTTGAAGAATCCATGCTCCGCATATACCTAAGCCTTTGAAAAAGTCATCTAAGCCTGTTTCTGTTCAACAGATCTTGTGGAAGTGAATTCCATAAAGTAATGAATTTCAGGAAACTTTATCGTCATAGTACTTTACTGAGCCCTCTTCCAAGGATGTGGATTCTTGCAGAATGCACATGTCGGTGTGCTAATTGCATAGTTCATTATGAACGGCTTCTCTGTGTGCTTCATACGAGAGAAAATGAAAGGGGGGAAATCCATCCATGTTAGGTAATGTTTATGTGGTTGCAGTAACATTAGTAACTCTCAGAAGAAAACTTTAAAACAGATTAACCCAGGTCTTGTACTTCAGTTGAAATTTCATTCTTTTAAACCAAAATACTTTTCTTAAACGCTTAAATGTAAGCTGATTTGTTGCTTTTGCTTTTTTTTTTTTTTTTTTTGGTAACCCTGGAGGCATGAGCCCAAAGAAACAATGAAGCTTACTTTTTAAAACCTTTGCTCTCAGTCATTGCTTACTGTCCTAGATCTTTTGCTAATGATTGATTAGCTCCTTGTCTCCAGCGCTTTGCATCATGTTTCGTGAGGGTTGTGGAGCATTGCAGATTCCCTAACCGCTTTTGGAGAATCTATTTAAAACCTCTTTTTCCTTGCTTTTTGGGTGGTGGTTCTTGCATCAGGCAGTATTTTCCTATTCTTGGAGATCACTTCTTCAGGCTTTTGCCTTCATCATTCCTTGCTTTTCCTGCCCTTGTTCTAGAGGCAGTTAGACTTTATGCTAAAATAATATTTAAAGGAATAAATACTCCATTTAAACTGGATCATTATGAGATGTCTCCTTTTTAAAAAATAAAATAAAATAAATTATCATGAGTTGCCTCTGGACAAGTTAAAAATAACAGCTTCCTAAGCTGAATTTTCTGAACTTTGCCTATAACTGCTTTGCTATTAATATCAAACAAATTCAAATGCCGCCAGGCCAGCATGCTTTTAGAAAAGACTTCTAATTTGGGATTTCTTTTCTTCAATATCTTCTTCTCAAGAAGATAACTAACTTCAGGCCAAGCGGTGTCCAACTGCTTCTTTTTGTCCCCTGTATGTGTAAGCAAAATGTGTTCATGTGCTCCGTAAGCACTCTTAAGCGTCTTATTCCATTATGCAGCAAACTTTGCCATCTCTTAACCCCCTTATCCCTTGTCATCTGTGGCTGCTTTAGGAACTTCCCTCTTGAGCACATTAAGGAGACGATGAGTAAAGTCAAGGTAGCCTAGCCATCCCTGTCCTAAGACACAAAAAAAGTAATGTTGACCCATCTTGTTTCTTTTACTCTTAGGCGTTGCGGAATATCAATCCCAGCACAGCAAATGCTCCAAAACGTCAGGTAGGCTCATAACAAATGTTTCAGCAAAATAAGAAACATTTTCTTTTAACTTAGCTCAGCTGTGCAAGGTGCTTGGGTTTCATTTGTATTTTTAATACCCCGACATGCCTAAAAAGCAGCTATGTGTGTATCTCATAAGCTTGCTTTTGGTATGTTTGATAAATAATTGGTGGTTTTCATAAGAGATACCTTCACTTGCTCTGTCTCCCCACTCCTCCGACACATATACTCACAAACAACCTCAAGATGGTATGGTCATATTTGTCATTGCTGGATCAAAAGAAGGTGCTTCGTTTTCTAGTTCTCTCTTCGACTTGTGTAACTTTGAATTTCTAAAGCATATAAACTGGCCTAGAAAGCTAAGGACTCTGTTTCAGCTTCAAAGAGCTAAGTTGCCTCAACTGGGTTTTTTAAAAAAAAACTTGGCAGTCAATCTTATAAACATTCCTTCTGTGGAAAATAAGCCTGAATTGAAATTATCAAATCTGCTGAATGTTTTATAAATCACATTAACTGCCAATTCTCATTTTCAGATCTGCTGTGCAAATAAATAGGTCACATTTGAGCAAACTGCTATTACTTCAGAGAAATCTTGTAATGGCCATCCTGTGATATAGTGTTTCAAATTTTGCCAATTGAGGAGCTGGATAATAACACTAAATATTATACTCGGCTATATTAGGAATGGACTGCTATATGGAGGGATTTTGTTACAGCATTTTGTTTGAAAATGTTTTGGGGTAAGGAAAATAGTGACATACAGTTTCATTCCATTTGTCACATTTCTGGGAGAGTCTCACTTTTTTTTCAGAAGCCTTCAGTAATAGCATTATGATTTATCAAAAGTCAATTGATTTCAGTTCAAGGCAAGGCAAGATTAAAGCCTGGTTATCTTGGTTGAAAATAAGTACTTATTTCTGGTATCAGATTAGGTTTTGTGTTTTTTATATTGTTCCTGTGCCCTGTGTTTAGAAGGTGGCAGAATTAATTCAATGGTGCTATTTTAATTTTTACAGACATCCCAGTAACCAGCTTTGTTTTAATCAGTGTATGGACTGTACTGTTTTTGTTTATTAGAGATGTTTTATTTTTCTGCATGCCATACACAAGTCGAAATAGCTAAATAATTTGCATTTTAATATATGACTTTGATGTAAAGCTTATTCAAAAATCATATTTAAAATGTCTTATTAGTGGTTCCATTAAATTCAATGAAGCATTTAGTAGGATGTCAAAAGATTCTGGATCATATAAAAAATTCTGGATCCTATACAGCTTTTATATTAATATCTTGGATGAAAATCAGGGAACAATAACTATCAAATCTGCAGATGCCTAAAATTGGGTGGGATAGTAGCTTAGAACAGAGGTTCTCGTAGTAGTGTTTTGCCCACGAGTGAAACTAATGATAACCATAGAGATAGTAGCTGCCAAAAATAAATGTTAACTACCTATTTTTAAAAATTATGTTTATTTACTACACGTTATACTCCCACTTAGTCCAGCAAGGATCAAAGTAGCTGACATCAATAGTCACACAGTGAGAGTATGCAATATTAAAATAGCAACAATCATTACCAACAAGATGGAGAAGGAGCAGCCTGAGGAAGCAAAAGCAGAACCCAGAATCCGGAGCAAGCTTTGAAAGCTGTAGGCAAATCGAAGTTTTCTATCAAAATCTTCTGCCATTTGCCTATACCAGATTAATCAGAGTTTGAAAACTGCAACCCCTTTGCCCTTAACCTGCTTGCAATCTTCCCAGAAGTCTCAAAGCCGTTGCTTTAAAACCCTGCTTTAAAATACAAGTTTTAAGTCTATAAGTTAGACTTTTGTTTCTAGCCGTTGTTTTAAAACCCTGCTTTAAAATCCAAGTTTTAAGTCTATAAGTTAGACTTTTGTTTCTATCTCGATAAGTTGGGGGAAAAAAACTTCAGAAGTGGAACTAGTTAACTAGAAAATGTGTTGAAAAAGAGACTAGACACAGCCACAGACATCAGGGACACTTTAATTTGGATTCCTGAACTGAACAGTACATAAATTACTGCTTCCTATTCTAGAAGTCCTAATAATAAATAATTGAATGCAAATGTTTAAACAGATTCAGCAGAAAGGTATTCATGCAGTGGCTTCAGCAACTCAGTTATAGAGAAAGAAAATGTGGTTAACTTAAAGAATACAGGTTGACAATTTTTAATAAATATGTTTTGAAGAAGTCGGAAAGAAGAATGAATGGAAATAATGTACCATTTTGATAGATACAGTCTTATAAATCTGGAAGACTATTTAAAAATGCAGTCTGAAATGACCATAGAGAGTACAGTCTGCAAAGGACTCCATCATATTAATTGGTGTAATATATAGCTCAGGTAAGGCCTTTCTGGGTATGGCAGTTATATTAAAGAGCTGATTTGCCTTGATCTTAAACTGATTGTTTGAAATACCTGAGACAGTTGCAGATAAGTAACTGGTCAGTGGAAATAATCTAGGGATCAGTATGATGGATGTCTTTGCAATGTTCTTGGATTTATTCTTAAATACCATTTGGGGAAAACAGTGCTAATTTGCACTGTTCTCCTTCTGAGACCAACAAATTAAGCCCAATTTATATGTAGTTAAAATCATAGTACTAGAATTATTTCATGCACCAAAGACCTAAACCCCAGTTTATTAAACTCACTATGTTCACAGCACCATGCTGTTGTGAACGGTGAGACTGTGTGCTCTGTCAAGATTTTGGTATAAGACTGAGCTCATCTGTGTTGAATTTCCTGGCAAAATGTGTATTGATGTTTTTAATAAAAGTGCATATGATCACAAGTCTGTATGTGATGTTCCATCTTCTCCAGTGTGGTTCAACATTTTGCCAGACCTCAATTCCATATTGAAGTGCTATGTGTTGACTGTGGGAGGACTAATGGGAGGAAGTATTGTAACTGAATATGGAAGAGTTGGTTATAGAAGTATTACAGCAGGCCATACAGAATCCTGATTTAAACAGACTTTAAAAAGTAAATAAGAAGGTATGGGAAAAAAAACCTCCAGTTGGATGCAAGATGATTGGTCCAATTAAACATCTACAAATGGTGAAATTAAGTCCTGGGGTAGATATTATTGATGTCTCATGTTACTTCAAAATCAATGTGAGTAGGAGAAATGTTGGACTCAGGAAATACTGTAATGTGATTAGGAGATAGCATCTGCCTGATTTTGTTTGATTTCAAAAAGCTAACTGGATTACATTTACTTAGTAATTGGATGTAGGATCAAGAAACTGCAGGATTATAGGTAAGACTCTGGAATTGAGATTGTCTCAGAAAATGGCTCTAGCAAACCCATTCCTTATTGCTGTCAAGAAAACTACATGACCATCAAATCCCCAATAATGGAATTTGACTTGGATATTTTATTTTATAACCTACGGTAATTAAAATACAGCCTTCAAATTTTTGCTCATAAATGTTGCTGACTCTTAAGCAAAAGAATTAACAATAATCTATGTAATCTTAATTGTTACTGTGTTTACCTGCTTGAATCATTGGTCATTTTTGTTCATACTCTCTAATTCTGGATAAAATTCTGAAAGTTTAAGGTAGGATTCTTGACTATTTATCTGTCCATTTATTTAAATATGTAATATCAAATTGGTAGAAGCCAGCAGTGTCTTTGTCTCCTTGCATTCCAGAGGACTACAATCTTAATCTGAAATTAAATTTTTCATTTTGTGTTCTTATTTTTTTGCTATCCAAAATATGAAGATGGATTACATAAATTCCTATTTTAGGGCAAGATTCCTTTATGATTATTCATAACATTGAGAGAGTGTGCTTTTTAGTCAATTAGAAACAATAATCTGACTGCTTCAGCATATAATCTAGTGAAAAGTTCTTAGAGCTCACTTCAGCAATGAAACCATTGTAGAGAAAGTTAGTTCTGACGATATGGCAGCAATTACCGTATTTTTCAGAGTATAAGACGCAGTCCCCCCCCCCCAAAAAAAAAGTTGGTGGAAATGTCTTTGCGTCTTATAGTGAATATAGGCCCATTTTTGACCTCCCAAAACTTCTGCACGTCCCGTTTTTGCTCTCCGCAGCATCCAGAAGCACTCTGCAGGTCAAAAGCGCACCTGTTTTTGGCCTCCGGAGGCCTCCACAGGTCCTGTTTTTGCCCTTCTCAAAAAACAGGCATGTTTTTGGCCTGCAGAGTGGTTCTGGATGCCAGGGAGGACAAAAACGGGACCCGCGGAGGCAAAAAAAACACCTATTTTTTTCTTATTCTCCTCCTCTAAACCAAGGTGCTTCTTATAGTCCGATGCATCTTATAGTCCGTAAAATTCTTTCTAATAATTCTTGGGAGTTGCTTACTTGTAGAATTAGTAACATCAAGGCTGCAGATTCATGTGAGATCACAGGTTCTTTTGATTAAAAATAACTCAGATTAACGAGTTAAAGCAGTAGTTAATAACTAATAGCTCATCTAACAGAAAAAACGTGCCGCAGAATATCTCAAAACTGCATGAAATGAACAGCCATTTGAGGATTGCAGTCCTGTGTATCCTTTTTATTCCACTACATAAGCCTGTTTTTGTCATTGTTTCAGTATTGCTTTCCTCAACTCCACCCTTAATCATTTTTACCATGTTCATATGCAGTCAGATCCTGAAATTCAATTGTGTCTATGCAACACCTGTTTGATCATTTTCAGGGCCTGTGGAACATCAAGACTAGATTGGTGGCAATGTCTAGAAAAGCCTCTAAAAATAAAGGGGCCAACAGCCTAATAGATTTATTTTGGCTTTGAATCTAAATATTCTTTAGCCTGTGGAAACTATGAGCCATAGTTCTGTTTAAAGTCATTTGAAAGATTCCATTCATATTTGGTGACTCTATTCTTTATACTCGCATGCTTCTGATTGCTAATATTAACGTCTACATTGAAATAAAAAAGTGAAAATTATAAAAATGGAAACATACCCATGGTAGTTTAGAACTTGGGCTTGTCTGTTTTTGTAATTCAATAGATATAGCCACCTACTTACCAAGCAACTATGGGCAACTAACAATGTCAAAAAGAAAAAAATCAGTAATATGCCAACAAATCAGTAGAATCCACAATAATTCACAAAAAACATTGAAACATTCTGGTAGCTCACATAATATCCTGGCTCAGGGCAGAAGGAAGAGTCAGGACTTCAGGTATGAGGAAAAGTATTGCACCATAATAATAATGGTTTCAGTTTTAATTTGGATTCCTTATCTGGTAAACTATTGCAGGTAGTCCTTGACTTACAACAGTTCATTTAGTGACCGTTCGAAGTTACAACCTCACTGAAAAAAGTGACTTATGACTGTTTTTCACACGACCATTATAGCATTCCCATGGTCACATGATTTACATTCTGAAGCTTGACAACTGACTCACCTTTATGACAGTTGCAGTGTCCCAGGGTCATGTGATCTGTTTTGTGACCTGAGAAGCAAAGTCAACGGGGAAACCAGATTCACTTAACAACTGTGTTACTAATTTAAGAACCACAGTGATGCACTTAACAAGTGTGGTGAGAAAAGTTGTAAAATGGACCAAAATCACTTAACAAATTTCTCACTTAACAACATAAATTTTCAGCTCAATTGTGGTTGTAAATTGAGGACTACCTGGACTAGCTCTTAACCTCTTTTTTTAAAAGGCTACTTTTAATTTATGGACATTTCTCTCTTGCTAATACTCCTTTTTTTTCCACATAGAACTTTATTTTAATCTGCAACCTTTTTCTATTCCAGAAAATACATCCCAAATAAATAATGTTGTGCCAGTTAGCATGTTATCTGAAGCCAACCAGAGAGTTTCTATTCAGCAAACTGTACTATATTGTGATGTAGTATAAATTCACTATTGAAAAAGAACACTGGAACACTAAAAATCAAAATCTTTTTGTAGGATATTGTGAAGAATGGACTATTAACCTTCACTCCTGAAGTCACTCTGACAAATTTAATAGAATGGAAAAATTACTGAAATTAAAAGCATACATATGGGAGGAAATATATATTAGAAGGCTTAATGGAATTTCAAGCAATTAAATGAACATAGGGGTATAACCTATAAACAATTGCCACAAACACATATAAATTATTTAATAATTATTTTATTAATAAGTTTTGGAACTGTATCGTATTTGTATTGTACAACTGATACTGTGTTTTAATCTAGACTGCTCTCTAGCATAATAACCCTATTGCAATATTTGCCACTGCCAAATATTTGCTGATTTAATAACTGATCTTTTTTGAAATTTTTGTATTTGATCCTATAAAACATCACTATAAAACACAAGATTTCCACATTTGAAGGACAGAAAATGTTAAAAAATGTTATTACATATTTCAAGATTAGCAAAAAAAATATGAATTTCTGACTCTCAAAAAATAGCATTTAAAGTGCAGTTGGATAGTATTCAAAAGTCTGAATTCATTTTTGCAGTAGCTTCTCTATGGATTTGATGGATTGTTTTAGCTTGGTTTTTAAAGTCCAGTGTTAAAAATTATGTACAAAAATGTGTTAAATCTTAATTTTCTTAACACCAATTAGAAACATTTGACTTTGTTTTTGGTTTTTTTTAAATAATGAGGAAATAATACAGTAATTACCAGGCAGATCTTTTCCAGACTTCGTATTCAAACATTAACTGAAATCTGAATCTCTTCAGTGTCCTTTCGATTTATGAATTAAAATATCAAGTTTCAAAGCCTTGCATTGGATTATATACTGTATGTTAATTTCATGATTAAGAAATCATATTACAGTGCTTTTTTTATTCAGCTGCATTTAAAACAGAACGGTGCACATGTGTTGTTTCTATCCAGTGTTATCTTCTATTCTGAAAACATTAATTTCATGAGGACCTAGTTGAAAATAGTGGGCAGTTATGAATTACTTTGTCCTTTTTGGTATTGTGTAAGTTAAAAGCCATGTTAACATTTATTAAGAATGAAGGTGAGTAATATTTGAGGAGCCAATGAAGGATGGTTTCTCACAATCCCCATTAAGCCTGTTGGTGCATGTCCCCATTTCTAAAGCTGCTGACACCACCGGGTAACTTCCTATGTTTCTGGTGGCAGAACTTTGGCAAATTTTCAAGGCCCTTCCCATCGTTTAAACTGGCCCTTCCCATCTCTTAAACTAGCAAAGCAAATCCCTTTAACTTCATAAGAACTTGAAATATCTCCTGTGTCATTAGTGTTCACTCTGTCTTTGACTTGCCCATCCCTCCTCTTAAGTCTTAGGTTCTTTTCCCTGCAGGTGCCTTGATTTATTTTTTTCTCCAGCTCCACCATTTAAGTTGTTTCTCAAATTATTTTTCACTGTACCCCGATAAGGAGTGTGTATGTACAAAAAAAAAAAAGCACCATCCAGGTGATAAGAAAGTGGTAGTAAATGGAGTTCCTCTGGCTCTGGTCAAAGACTTACTTAGTTCATCAATCTGTTCTCACATCTGCCAACCAGATGCCTCTTGGGAAGTGTAGAAGTAGGAGATGAGTACTTTACATTAGTACATTTCCCACTTAATTTCCCCAACAGGGGAGTATATGTGACTGATGTTGGAGGTAATATATAAAATGCCATGACTTCCCTAGCAATTACTGCTAACTGGTAAGAGACTTGTCCTAACTTCTGAAATCACGTAGTTTAGCACCAAACAAATAGTGTCTTCCTCCAATGTTGCAACTGAGCATTGAACCTTGAATGTGATGAAGTTATGAATACAGTCATTTCTTAATTGGCAGGAATTGGCTCTTCGTAGTCAGCTTCCCAGTATGGAACAAGATGGCACCCAGAATCGAGTATCCTCTCCCGGAATGTCTCAAGAACTCAGAACAATGACCACCAATAGCTCAGATCCCTTTCTTAACAGGTTAGTGGCAATAGCTATGAGTGGTTTCATTTCATCAAAGCGATTTTTCAAATTCTGTTTGGTTTCTGTAATCCTCTGTTTGGGACTTTGGTCTGTTCCAAGAACCACAGCTGTAAAAGGATCTTTTCTTACAGGGCAAATCCAGTTCACTCTCACATTTCCCCCTCCCCCCCTCCCCCCGCCAAAAAAAGTGCGCTGAAGATTAAGATCTCTGGAAGTCAACTGTTCAGACTTGTAGGAAAGATTTGTCTTCAAAGTCGTAACATGTTCTCCCAGGCACAAGTCAATTTATGCACAACCATTTAAAATTACTGACTCAGAAAACTTTTTCAAAAGCTAGCAGTGAACTTGCTGTGGGGCTCCCTTAAAGGAGCTTGCAGTATTCCTGGTTATAATTTTATTCTTTACAGCACTGACACACAGGAAATGGTGATAGGATTTGGCATATCATATTACAAGGCAAGCAGGCTGTTTTTTTTCTGGTGTTAATTTATGCAGCCTCTGGTTACTAGTTAACATGGTCATGTGTTTAATGCTTCTGGCCCTTATTATTGAACAGATAAGATTAAAAAATTCTACAGAATTCTAACTTCAAGGATAGTGACTACCATAACTCAACTCTGAATATATCTGGAGCCCTTGTGTATGCTATAAGTCAGTATATGTTATAGTTAAGATGTCAGCCATTGTGGCACAAGTGCATTTTTAATACAGGTAGTTCTTGACTTACAACCACAAATGAGCCCAAAATTTCTGTTGCTAAGCGAGACATTTGTTAAGTGAATTTTGCCCCATTTTGCAACATTTCTTGCAGTTGTTTAGTAGCAATAGCACTTAGACTTACATACTACTTCACAGGGCTTTTACAGCCCTCTCTAAGTGGTTTACAGAGTCAGTCTATTGCCCCCAACACCCTGGGTCCTCATTTTACTGACCTTGGAAGGTTGGAAGGCTGAGTCAATATTGAGCCTGGTGAGATTCAAACTGCTAAATTTCAGGCAGGCAGCAGGCAGCAGAAGTAGCCTGCAGTACTGCATTCTAACCACTGCGCCACCGCGTCGCAACTTGCTTGTGAAGTGAATCTGCCTTCCCCATACACTTTGCTTGTCAGAAGGTCACAAAAGGGGATCACATGATCCTAGGACACTGCAATCATCATAAATATGAACCAGTTGCTGAGCATGTGAATTTTGATCACGTGACCATGGGGATCCTGCAACGGTTGTAAGTGTGAAACAAGGTCATAAGTCACTTTTTCAGTGCTGTTGTAACTTTGAACCATCACTAAACGAACTGCTATAAATCGAGGACTGACTACACACTTTTGCAGTGGGGAAGTCGGTAGCATAATAGTGTGTAAACTAAATTTCAGTTTTGTTTGTTTATGCAAATTCTATACTGTTTCAGTCAGTTGACTCGAACCAGCTTACAACAGCAAATACAAATTAGAAACATATTTAGATTAGAGCTCTCAAGAACACATGAGCAAATTAGAAGGCATTGTCAACTTTTTAATAAAAATGTTGCCCTAGTGGAGCTCTGTTATTATTAACTCCTGTGAATTTATTTATTTTTATTGAGAGTTCACACAGACTTATTTACCATTTTAGAAGATTGCAGCGTCATAGCATTTGAGAAGTTATGTGGTGGCAGCAAAGATTAGTCAAGGTTGTGGCCGAAATTTATTGTGCCGGGAATGGATGCCACATGCTGTACTGTATTATGCTGCATTGTGGGAATCGAGACCTGCAGAATCCAATGTTTAAAGAATTCTCCTTCATGGACTTTTTTTAATGTGTAATTTTACAAGCAGAACATCGTTCAACCCTGACTGTGAAAATGAATCCATTCGATGATAAATGCTGGCTGTTCTTTCCAACAGTAACTTAAATTAACATAACATTTCCCTTGCAGTGGGACATACCACTCCAGAGATGAGAGCACAGACAGTGGCCTCAGCATGAGCAGTTACAGTGTTCCCAGAACTCCAGATGACTTCCTTAATAGTGTTGATGAAATGGATACAGGTGAGGGTCCTATCCTTCCAGTTGCTGGCTGTGACTGATGCTTCTTGTCCCTTGTTTAACTAGCAGTAAGATGGAGGGGTTGGTTGCAGTAGAGTAGATATTAGTGAGACAGTGGAATTGTCAGGAGACAGAAAGGTACGCTTGACGTTACTTTCCTCGGAGAACAAGGAATTCAACTATATGTCTGTCTCACAGTCTTCTGCCCAAATCTTATCGTTTGCTTTGGATTTATAGTGATTTTGACAACAGTTTTTATATTATATCTTTTTCTGTTATGTGCTCAAATATGAATCTGGAAAGTTCAGATGATGTCTTTAGTTTAAAATGGGCTGGATTTTTGAGCTGCAAATCTGAACCATTTCCTAATTCACTGCTGCAGAAGTTCTGTAGCCTGTCCCTGTGGTTTTACTTTTTAAGGTTCCATATTTCCCTTCACAGTGATAGCAAACACTATTGAAAATTATTCTGACTGCAATCATGCAACTTATAATGTTGTTTATTTAATCCTTTTACATTACTTATAAAATTATGTTTATTAATTTATTTTAATTTTTAACCTTAATTTTGAAAAGACTTCCAGAGTGTTCTACAAGATCAGTCATAAGACAGTTCCCATTTTGCAATCTAAACAACATCGTGCTAAAAGAAAGGGATGGGGGGAAAAAAGAAGTAGAGGTTTTAAATTGATACCCCTCCTTTTAAGGCAGATGAACCTTTTTATTGTGGGCTGCTGGCAGTTTCAGAAGAGAAAACTCGCTTTGATTTTTTTTCTTCCTTGAGCAACAATTGTTGCAAGTTATCTCAGAATGGATCCGCAGTTGTTCTTGCTATCAGATGATGCCTTCTATTCTTCAAAGGAGTTGCTCCAGTAGGGGATCTCCATGATTAAGATGTTGTGCTGATACTCCATAGGGGGGGGGTGTGTGGCCTCAAATGACCAGCTTTAGAGCCACTTAAATATATGTGCTTAATGCCGTGCTTTGCATTCATTGTGTGTCTAGGTGACACTATCAACCAAAGCTCCATCCCCTCCCATCAGAACCGTTTTCCAGACTACCTTGAAGCCATTCCGGGGACTAATGTGGACCTTGGAACACTGGAAGGTGATGCAATGAATATAGAAGGAGAGGAACTGATGCCAAGCCTACAAGAAGCTTTGAGCTCCGATATCCTTAATGACATGGAATCTGTGCTGGCAGCCACCAAGCTAGATAAAGAAAGCTTTCTTACCTGGTTATAGGGGCCTCAGGGAGATGGAATTTGAAATCTTTGAAGGATCTAAGGAGATAAGACATGTACCATTGTTGAGAACGAGTCTGTATCATAAAGGCATCTTGGCTTATGATCAGAGAGGAAAACATTTTACTGAACAAAATACTTCAGATTTTGTTGATCCAATGTTTTGTTCTTCTTTTTTTTTGTGTGTGTCCAATCGCTGCTGTTATATCGCTGACCTCTTTCACGTTGACTCTGAAGAATTCTTGGTTTTTTGTGTTTTTTTTTCCTGTTGCAACTACTGTTCAGCATGGTGGTAATGGACAGGGAGAGGATGGGAAAGTTGAGAGAGAAAGAGAGAGAGAGAAAGAGACCAGCTATATTTCTGGATAATGTCTACCATTCCTTTTGCCCTGCTTTCTGTTTGCTTGTCCTTTTCTTTGACTAAGGATGTTCTGGAGCTTCCGCTTTTGTGTGTTGGCAAAAGAAAAGAAAAAAAAAAACCTTAACTGGCCCAGCAAGCCAACAATGACGTATCTGATAGGAGGTAGGGTAGAGGGAGTCCATGCTAATTTGGAATTAAAGCATACAATGTTTTATTGTTGGGCACAAATCATCAGACTTTTTAGTGTTGGGTACAGTTCTTCATGCTGCTTGATCTATGTTGAACAGAACGGACACATGCCAAGAACGGCTGTTGGATTGTGCCCACTGGCAGCTTCTGAATTCCCTCCGTTAGTTTGCTCACACTTTATAGCATCATAAAGAAACCCTTTTATACAAAAACATGGGTCGTGATTGTTGCCTCTTTAGCTTGTTTTCCAAATTTTAGATCTATTTTTAATTATAGCAGTAGATTAGAAAATGAACTTTTTCTGGTTCTGTTGTGTTTATTGGTTGTTTTTGTTTTAATATTTTTAAATAGTGAAATTTAAATTTCCTGACTTCACCTAGTCTTATTTAAGTCTGAATGGATTTTTTTATACTAAGCTAGTATAGCCAGTTAATATCAGTAGTTCTATGTTTTGCTTACAGCTTTTAAAAAGATAACTTTGAATGTATTCATTAGATTAAAGAGCCATTGGCATAAGTTTCACCCCTGTATCCAGAATTCAAAGAAACTTCCTCATCTTACATAATTCTTTACCTAAATGTACTTATTTGAACATTAGTCTCACATATTCTGGAAGGAGTTTTTAAAGTTTTTAACGTTGCCATTTAAGAATGGCCAGCTGTATGGCTTTTACCCTGAGTTTGAACACAGTAAACCTTACACTGAGTTTTTAATCAAAGGACAGTTTTTGTCATCGTTTGGAGAGCTTTTTAATTTTGATGAAATTGTTGGCTTGAGAATCAAGTGTCCTCAATGAAAAGAAAACGATGCTTTCCTGTACATAGTTTCATGATACTGTCTGCATTGTCAGGTGAGTTTACAATACTAGCAGTGGGAACACTAAAGTTAAACTATAAAAAGCATACTGAAAAATAGGTCCATTGTACATTTAGAAGACTGTAAAGATATGTGATAGATGGCAACATGAGCATGTAGTTGGCCATGTATTTTAGTTGTAGTGATTAGCACTGAAGTCAAAGAGTGAGTATATATCTATAACTTTACTTTTAGCAGGAATGGATTATTCTCAAAATTGTCTGTAGGAATTGTGATATTCCAAAGAGTATTTTAAATGAACAAAATGCCCATCTTGAAATATAAGCTACGATGCCTTTTTTTTCTCTCCTTTAAATGCATTGGCACCAATAAGTGCCTTATAGGTCTGTCAACATTCCCATTAATTTGTTACCTTTATTGCAAGAGTTGATAATATTAACCATTGAGAAAAGTTTAAACCTGAAATTCAGTGTATAATTTTCAGACTAGGACATGCTAAAAAAAAAATGGACGGAGTCCAGTTCTTTGCTCAAGTTGGTAAGTTATTTCCATTTGATGTCTTGTGAAGCAGGAAATGCCCTCTCCCTTGGGCAATACTTATTCACCCTCAAAATCTGCTCTAAAGAGATCGGCTCTTTTGGGAAAGATTTTACGGGTACATGGAAGAGAAGTCAAGAAGTGTAATGCTGGGTTTCAGCAATGTGTCCCTTTTTAGTTGACACGAGGATGAAGTTAACAGTTGCCAGCCTTGAGTTTTGTGTATGCCGATAAGCCACAGCTTAATGAATTATATTTCTTCTGCAATGCCATATCAACCTCCAAGTCGGTGAATCTGGGAATGGGGTCATATGAGCAGATTCTCAGTCCCATTAAGAGGATTCCTCTATTTTCTTACTTCCTCATCCTTTCCAAGAAATACTTGAAAGCCAACTGAAATGAACTATAAATTGATTCAAATAGTGTTCCAAATGGGAGAAAGGGTGAGAAATTCAGAGTTCTTGCGTTTGGTTTTTTTTCCATACATGGGAGGACCATATGTCCCTGCTGAAATATCAAATAGGAACTTCTGAATTCCTATGCCCAGTTTTTGGTTGCTTTACTTGGTTATAGCTTTAAAGTTGGAACTATTTTTTCCCTGATTTTTCCTTCTTGTACACTACACTACACATCTCAAACTATATTTGAGTAGCACTGCTAGAGAAGTACTTACCTACAACTCTCCTTGAATTTCTCTTAACACTAAGCCTTCTGTACAGTACTTATCTCTAGTTACTCTTTAAGCCTGTTTATTAGGTGGGAAATGTGCCTTAGCAATCACTTGTACTGTTGGCAGAAGAAAAACAAACTAGATGCTATTACACATTTTTTTACTCAAATCAATCATTTGACAAAGTGGCTTACTCTTTTTAGGTTATTGAAATGCAAAAGAGAAAAAGTGTTATAGGTAGTATTTTGTATTGACTGGTGTATATATTTAAACAGATTTACTGTCCTAACTTTATGGCTTCTAGATATTTTTTTAAATACAGTATGTTCAAAATGCAATGAAAGCTTATGAATTCTTGTGTATGTTTGGCAACATGCTTTGAAAAAAATATACTGTTTCGATAAATCATGTGGATTCACAGATGTACCAATCAGTGTTGGAGCTCAAGCAATGCAAGGTTAAGAGCAATTAATGGTACCCTATCTTTTGCACATATGGAAAATCCATATTAAAATGACTTCACTTGCAATCATGGGGGGAAGCGACTTTTTATACAAGAGGTGGGTTTGTACGTTTGTCTAAAATGACACTTTTTCCTTTGGGTGAAAAACTTCTATATTTTAAAATGTTTTCTATCAGAGAACTGAAACACAACTCTCAAATATATATAGTTATAAATGTTATATTTTCTTTAGGTGTAAGAGCATGCCTATGTTAGATACCCTAGTAAATTCTGTTACATTATTTTCTTTTATGTAATACATTTTTCACTTTTTTTTGTTTTACATGATATAAATATATACTTTACGCTTAACAATGTGTTTGTTTTATTTTTTTAATATTTAAATTTTTAACATTAAACACATCGTAATAAAACCCTAATATGAGCAAATTTGCACCCATAAACTGACAGGTAACTTAAAATAATGACTGGGGGGGCGTGATTTTGGTTTTAATTTATAATCATATTTGATGACAACAATTGCTGTATCTCAAGAAATCCAAGTACTTTAAGAAATGTAAGCTTGGCTGGCAAGGTTTGAACAAAGCTATCAAAGTGGTGCTTTTCCCATTCAAACCAAAATTGTTTTGGAAGATACGTTAGCATGAGCAAAATACACTCTCAATGGAGGCATTAAATCTGCCACATCTTTTAGAATCATTGTGTAGTTGCTTCAAAGGGCACCTTGTTTCCTACAGGTACGTATACATTCACAGAAACATTTCCAATGGGAATTTCCATATGACTGGGGAAACCTTTTGAAGCAGCTGTGAGTCTTTCGGAGAACATCGCTGTTTTAATTGCTTCAGAAGGGATGACAGAGAGTGGATCATTTATTTGAGATACAGAAGGAGGGGGGGGAGTCTATTGAGACTTTTGAGACCCTAGCCTCTCATATTTGTGATACAATGAGGTGCCCCTTTGACTCAAAACTATATGGCAGATTATACTACCAAGTCTGTAAGATCTTTCTACTTTGGGAATGACTCTTTAGACTTTTACCTCAAAGATGGAACTTTTGGGATTTGGTGTTTGGCTTTTTTTTTGATATGTTGATCTTAAATTACAATAATAGATTAGATTTTGCACCCAGAGCTTAGTATACTCAAAAGAATGTTTATGTGTCTAATATTCTTCATGCAGTACAGGTAGTCCTTGACTTACAACAGTTCATTTAGTGACAGAAGTTACAGTGGCCCTGAAAAAAGTTATTTATGACTATTTTTCACACTAATGACCGTTGCAGCCTCCCCACAGCCACGTGATCAAAATGCAGGCGACTGACTCATATTTATGACGTTTGCAGTGCCCTGGGGTCATATGATCAGCTTCTGCGAGCTTCTGACAAGCAAAGTCAACGGGGAAGCCAGATTCACTTAACTGTGTTACTAGCTTAACAGCAGTGATTCACTTAACAACTGTGGCAAGAAAGGTAAAATGGGTCAAAATTCACTTTTGTTAATGTTTCACTTAGCAACAGAAATGTTGGGGTCAATTTTGGTTGTAAATTGAGGACCGCCCAAATATGACCCAGCGTTAATGCAGCACATTACGTTTCTGAGGTGTTCATGGGTTCCTGACTGAGGGGTTTTTCCTGACTGAGGGGTTTTTAAATGGGTTTTGAATTTTTAGGGGGTAAACGGGGTTTTAGAGGATTTTTATATTTT
>JANHFL010003032.1:62894-75688 GCA_032468155.1 Oxyrhabdium leporinum
TCAAGGTTGACTCAGCCTTCCATCCTTCCGAGGTCGGTAAAATGAGGACCCAGATTGTTGGGGGCAATAGGCTGACTGTAAACCGCTTAGGGCTGTAAAAGCAGTGTAAAGCAGTATATAAATCTTAAGTGCTATTGCTATTTATGATTTGAAAAGTCTGGAAAGATTGCTTGATGTAACTTGTTGGCTAGTTGAAAATATATTTTATTTACAATAAATAAAACTTTGCTGTGGTAGAACAAGCATTCTGAGCCTGTTGTATCTATATTCATTGCAGAATAATTGAGTAACTACGGAGATAATTGTGTCATAATTCTTAAGCATCTTGAAATAGTGTTAAATACCTTTGTGAAATTAAGCAATGTTGCCAAGTAGCATGCAGAACATTTTTTAAACTCGATTTGCAAATTTTTATTATGTTCAGTAGATTACAGGTAGTCCTTAACTTACGACTACAATTGAGCCCAACATTTCACTTGCTAAGTGAGACATTTAAGTGAGTTTTGCCCCATTTTATGACCTTTCTTGCACAGCTGTTAAGTGAACCACGGTAGTTGTTAAGTTATTAACACGGTTGTTAAGTGAATCAGGCTTCTCCATTGGCTTTGCTTGACAAAAGTTGCAAAAGATGATCCCATGACCCCGGGACACTGCAACCGTCATAAATATGAGGCAGTTGCCAAGTGCCTGAATTTTAATCACATGATCACGGAGATGTTGCAATGGTCATAAGTGTGAAAAATGGTCATGAATCACTTTTTTCAGTGCCATTGTAACTTTGAATGATCACTACATTAACTATTTAATTCAAGGACTACCTGTACACAAATGTAATCAGCGAATTAGGAAATACTCTTAAAAATTGTTCCTTGCCAGTCTTTTTAACTATCCATGCCTGAAGTAGAATGTTCTTTAGAGCAGCTGAATTTTAAGAATTCCTGCCACCCCACATACCTATTTCTTGGTTCATATATTTAATAGTGCAGCTTCGGGTTATTTAGTTTGGGCAGTTTGTATTATGCCTGTTATTGCATATATTTCCCCTTACTGGCACTATAAAGAATTAATATTGGAGTCCTGGTCCTTCATATTAAAAATAATATAATATAGCATAATGTCAATTATATATAGTCAATTAAAGGTGGGCAACTAATAATTTTTCCTGTTTGGCATGGAATCTGTGATTGTGTGCTGTAGAATATTCTCCCCAGACTATCAAGAGACTAGAAAAGCAAATGTGGCAAAAAAATATTAATAATCTTGCTTATATTTAACCTCCCTTTGAGGAGTTCAGTCTTGTGGCTAGGACAGAAATCTATAGAACTCAGAGAAACTCAGTTTAATTTGGATGAAATATAAGTAATGTTGGGCCATATACACCTGTTCTATGAATGCCAAAAATTCCAGTGGGTTCATACATGGCCTTCCAGTTGAGGTAAGCATACGTAAATCCCAATAGATAGCTTACAACTTCCAGGACCAATAGATTTTGTTATTATGTGTGGACTTAGGAGATGGGGTAGAATGACCTCATATGTAGCCGAGTGTTTTACTGTCTTTTAGTTTCAATCGGATAGTAGAACTTTCTTCTAGCGAAGGCAGTCACTCTTGGAGCAGTATTCAAATAAGACGTGACACAATACCTGGTTTGATGTGTTGCTTACTTTAATTAACTGCCCCTCCCCTTAAAACCGGGAAAATTTTGTCCCTCCCTTGTAGCTTCAGCCCATATGGATTCAGAATATGCGCACCGGAGAATGTTCTCCTACATCTCACCATCACTTTTTGCATTACAAATATTGTCAACCCGGAAAGAATTCCCTTTCTGCCTTACCCAAGGACCGTTCCAGCCTGTTCAGCACAGAAATCTCTCACAAGTTGTAACCACGCACATAAAACATCCCTGAATAAAGTTGTTTTTTTCCTTAGGATCTTTATTCAGAATGGAGTACAGGTAGTCCTTGACTTATGGCCACTGTTGAGCCAAAACTTCTGTTGTTAAGGGAGACATTTGTTAAGCGAGTTTTGACCCATTTTACGACCTTTCCTGCCTCAGTTGTTAAGTAGATCCCTGCAGTTGATAAGTTAGTAACCCGGTTGTTAAGTGAACCTTATTTTCCCATTGACTTTGCTTGTCAGAAGGTCGCAAAAGGGGAATCACATGACCTCGGGACACTGCGTCACAAATACGAACCAGTTGCCAAGCGTCTGAATTTTGATCACATGGTCATGGGGATGCTGCAAAGGACGTAACTGAAAAACGGTCATAAGTCACTTTTTTCAGTGCCATTGTAACTCTGAAGTCACCAAACAAACAATTGTAAGTCAAGGAGTACAAAAAAGGCAAGGGAATGGGTGAACTATTCACTTCAAATACAGGCTGCCTGCAGCTGCCCCTGTATCCCATTTACAGGCTCCAGAAATGCTGATTGAGCAAAGCTGACATTTTTAGACTTTATTTTTCCTTTTCTTAAAGGAGGCCAACAATGAACTTATAGTCATAGTATATAGAACACACAGAATTAGCTTAACTCGTCCACACACCAAACCATCATTCGCACACTTGCACCATCCATTGATTCATGATCGTCAATGACCGGTTAGCCTGATGTGTCATGTGAAAAGAGCCACAGATTTATTTCTATCATAATAATTAGCCTTTATCTGAAGCGGCAAATTCAAGACGTTTTGAACGTGGTAACATTCCTGCATGGACCATTGGTGTAGCAGATTCATATGAAGCCAAGTAAAAACATTACTGGACTTCAAGATGGAGTAAAATCAGGAGTTCATCTCCCAAATTCCCCAAGGAGATTGTATTACAGTAGGTTCGTTTGCTTATTATGTAGCTTATTATTATGCTGTGGTCTTGATTCTGCTTAAAAAAAAAAAGTACAGGAAGTCCTCAACATGTGACCATTCACTTAGCGTTTCTTTCAAGTTACAACCATGCTGAAAAGTGACTTAAAACCAGTCATTAACACTTACAACCATTGCATGTGATTGTGAATTGGGCACTTAGCAGCCAGCATCTGTTTATGATAGTTGCAATGTCCTGGGATCATGTCTTCCCAGCTGTCCAATCAAGAGGGGATGCCAGATTTATTTCTTTTCCTTACCAAAGGAAAGAATAAAATTGGGAATGGACATGTGATGACACCCAACTGCATCGGTTAGTGACAAAAGCTCCAATCTCAGTAGTGGTGATATGTCAAGGACCATCTGCATTTTAAAATTGTATTACAGAATAAGCAATGCATGATTTGGACTTTGGAGACAACCAGTACCAAAGGCGTATGTTAAAAATTGCAAGTTGCGAGTTGTTGGGTGTTAGGACCAGATTCAACCACAGCTCCATTCTCTGCTGCATCTTCAGTACATAGCTGAAGTCCTATGGGGGACATGCAATTAGTAGTCATCTTACAGTGAGCAAAGCAAGTACCATGGCCATTAATTACCCTGTTATATATCAAACAGAGAGACAAAAAAAGAGGAAAAGGCACATTTAACTCATCAAAGTTCTGCAGCTGTGAAATATGCACCCCAATGCACTTGTAAAGTGAAACAGCAGTGAAGAAAACTACAAAAAAGGTTGTCGTGTGCTACTCCTATTCAAGTCGTGTGTGTAGGGGGGGCAGAGAAATCTGATTATTATGGGGCTTTGAGAGGAAGTGTGGAAGCAAAGATAAAGCTAAGGTAGAATCAAGACATACTCCCTGCCCCAGGGAGAGTTCATTATATAATACAATGCAACACAATACAATAAGCTTTCTCTTTCTTGTTAACAGTGCTTGAATCTCAGCAAAGATCAGATAAAGAAAATTACAACTTTCATTTAAACAATCATGGTAGAGGCTACCTTAAGACCTGGCTGACTAACGGAAGTGTAGTTCTGTGGTTAGGCGAGTTATCCCTTTACTTTCCATTAGTAACTCTACTACTTTACTTCCATTAGCAACTCTATAATTAGCAATTATCTATTGTTATTAATGAAAGATATAAGGCAAAATGTTGTACCGGGCGTTCACAACTCTTGGAAAGAGTTAGGCCTTTCCTCCTTTACAGAAATTCCTATTCAAATCTCTTCCATGCAAACAACTTGTGTTAATAATACTTTCCATTGGCAACAACAGAGGCTGCTTTTATGCCTTCTGACGAAAGAAAAAATGTCTCATCTCCAAGATGGTTGGAGAGTAGCTTTGATAATTGTCCTCTGAATGTTGGGTTCCTTGAGAAGCCATTGAGAGCTTTTTTGAACATCCAATCAACCAGATGGGGAATTGTGCAAAGCACAGTTGTCCTTTAAGTGCCCTAGGCCTGATCAATGTCAAATTTGTTTCATTTCAGAAATACACTCTGGATGTTGGACAGCATGGAATAATTGGTTATCACTGATGATTACTACACAGACACACAATTGCCTAAGTTATTCAATAATTATCGGTGTCAATGTTCTGAATGTTTATTCCTTAATCAGTTTCACTATGAAAGTGTAAACACAGACAATGAATAATTACAAAATTATCTGCATTTAACAGATCAGTCACACAGCCTCTTATCTCAGAGCTAACTCATATGACCTGGTGAATTTTTGACATGGTGACTTCAAACAGATCTCACTAGATCATGGGTGTCACTTACGTCGTCACGGCAGCATTACGTGACATATTGGGACTTTCCCCCCCCCTTTGCTAAACCAGGTGTAGGCGTGGCCAGAGCGTGATACATCTGCCCCGTGGGCTGGGAGTTTGACAGCCCTGCACTAGATGGACCTTGAATGAATGATTTCAGAATGGCTTCAAATTGGAAGAAATTGGCCTTCCTTTCCAGGAAAAAAATCTGAAGACACCAATTTTATATGAATCTTCTTCAGGAGAGTCCTATTCATTTATCCTGTTTTAAAATGTTTATCATGTTTTTTAAAAAAACAACAACGAAATCCCTCCACTTCATAAGCGTCAAATTCATTTTTGTACTCCTATCTGTTGTATTTGTGTTTTTTGGAACCACAAAGTAAAAAAAAAAAAAATCTCAAATATTCAACAAGGCAAATACAGGTAGTCCTCGATTTATAATTGAGCCCAAAATTTCTGTTGCTTAGTGAGACATTCGCAAAGTGAATTTTGCCCCATTTTACAACCTTTCTTGCCACAGTTGTTAAGCGAATTGTTGCAGTTGTTAAGTTAGTAACATGGTTTTATGTGAAACTGGTTTTCCCATTGACTTTGCTTGTCAGAAGATTACAAAAGGTGATCACGTGATCTCAGGACAGTGCAACCATCATAAATATGAGTCAGTTGCCAAGCATCTGAATGTGTTTTTCACACGTCTGAGTATGAACAACGGTCATAAGTCACTTTTTTCAGTGCCGTTGTAACTTCAAACAGTTCCTGAATGAACTGTTGTAAGTCGAGGGCTACCTGTAGAATATTTGAGCTTCCCCAGACTGTTAAGGAAACTATATTCCAATGATATTCCACAAATCTTACACAGCTGATCTGGAAATACTGTTTTTGTGACTTCTTTGGGAGGGGTTACTCTTATTTGTCCAGCAATGTCTGATTTGTTTTCCTGAATGAAAAAAAAACCTGGAGAGTAAAGCAAAATGGTTCAGGATTCAACACTTGAAGTTGTATTCTGTTGTGGACTTGTCATCTCCAATCTTCTGTAGAAAAGAGCTAAGACGCAACAATGCTTACTTTAAAGGTTTTCAAAAGAGAGTGATTAAAACCAGGTATAATTTCAATTCCTTGAAATGCTTCATTGAAGATACTCTGAATATGCAAAGTCCTTATGGAGTTCTCCAGATTTGCAGATCAATGTATGTCAAAAGAGACAAAACAGTCAATATCAGATCAGATAATATTTTTCCCAGAGAGAAAGTGTTCCTAAAAGCAGGAGTAACAGGTGTGGATGTTTGTCTTCTGTCTTTTTGGCACAGACTTTAAATAATGGCATCATGTTCATCACTGGAGGACAAAGAAAAGAAAAGGAACTGTGTTATACACTTCACTGGGCGCCACCGAATTATTAAATGAGATTAAGAAATATGCAATACTTTCTGGATCATCTTTTGCGTTGGAAAATTTTTTTAGACCTTCACAAGCAATCATCATCATCATCATTTAATGACTCCATAATCCCTTGTGTGGTGGAGTCTGGGCAACTGAATGGAGCTAGCAAAGCCTTTTAATGGCTGGATGCCCTTCCTGTCGCCAATGCGGAGCTTTGTTCGGCAGATATATTCTTATTGTGCCCAGAGAGAAAAATATCTGCCTCTACCTAGGATCGAACTCACAGCCTCCTGATTGTGAGGTGAGAGTTCCACCTCTAGGCCACCACACCAGTCTAGTGTTTAAGGTTATTATGATTGTATATAAATTAACACGCACTGTTGAATCTTCATACAAACCACATAGACAGCATGACCCAGTGACTGGAGAAGACATTGATCACAGCATGAGAACAGAGCCGCTGCAATTCCTCATAACAAATCTGTTGGTGAGGATTTCATTCTTTGGTCTTCCCCAAAACATGATCAATGGGACTAAATATTAAGACTGTGCAAGCCATTGTATTTGACGATGCTTGTTAATAAATTTGAGCGCAAAAATGTCAATGAAATACAATGAGGAATGAACTTGGTGATGTGAAAGAACACAGATAGTTTTCATTTAGCAACTACATTGCTTAGCAACTTAGAGTTATATTTATTTATGTCCCGCCTTTATTATTTTTACTCAAGGCAGCGAACATATCTAACACACCTTCCTCCTTCTGTTTTCCCCACAACCACCTGTGTGTGGGATGGGCTGAGAGAGAATGACTAGCCCAAAATCATGGCTAGCCCAAAATCATGGCTTCCATGGCTACGACTGGACTTGTACTCAAATCTCCTGCTTTCTAGCCTGGTGTTTTAATCACTAGAGCAGGAGTGTTAAACTCATAGCCAGTGGGCTGGATGTGTCACGTACTGGCCACGCCCACTCACCCCCTCATTTAGTGAAGGGGGAAAAAGCCCCGATACATCATGTGACAACGTGAGTTTGACACTCCTGGACTAGAGCAAACTGATGATGAAAGGTAATGAAACAGTAACTTTGCAATCAATCCTCACATTTATGAGTTTCATAGTCCTTTAAAGCAAAGAAAAACTGAAGGAAGTTTCTAAGCAGTCATGATTTTACCTAGTGACTGCCTCACTCAACAACCAAGATGCCAATCCCAATTGTGCTCAGTAAATGAGGAGTACCTGTAATATAGGCTCCCTATTATGCATGTATCCTTTGTCTATTGATTCCAATGGGATGCAATTAAATATACAAATAGACGTTGAGGTGGGGGAAATATTATTTCAATAGTAAAAACAATGAAGGTAGAAAACAGGGTATCTGGGGCAAGGAACAAGCACCTTGTGGTTTCTTTACCAGTACAGCTTGGTAAAATTCCTACTGTAACTGAAAAGAGAATCTCCTGAAGTTAAAAATAATTGAATTGTAAAGCTTTCCTGCATTTGGCAGAACATTCCTCCGAAGAATAGGAATCTACAACTACGTCTGATGGTGTGGGAGAATGGCCTTGGGAAACAGAAGAGCCACAGAGTGGACAGCCTCTATGTAAAAGTTATCTCAACCTATAGAAGGGAAGTCTGCGTGTGTTTGTGTGTATTTGATAAGCTGAGCAAACACAAACATACTTTTCAAATAGACAGCTATTTGAAGTCACAACTGCTAAAGCATCTTAGGGAGATATTTATGCGAGTGAGATTCGAACAGCTCGACGCAAGGGTCAGATATGGGAGATTCCATTCTATACCCTACAAAAGACGTCTCTGCATTTGGGGAGCAGCAGAGGTAGAAGACTTGGCTCACATCCTATTTGACTGTTGCCTGTATAAGAGGGTGAGAGACAGTACCTTGGTCTATATACCAAACGAATGACCCACTGGGATCCCCGTATCAAAATAACGTACCTTATGTGTGGCCAGAATCTGAAAATAACATTTAACACAGCACAGTACTTAAGCAAAATGGTTTGGCTGAGATCGGCATATGTGGGACTGATTGGGGTAGATTGTAGGGGTGATCCTGAAATATAATTTGATCATATTTTATTTATCTCTCTCTATATATTAAATTATTGTATTTTATTCCAATTCCATTTTGAATAGTATTTTATTCCAATTCCATTTTGAATAGTATTTTATTTCAATTCCATTTTAAATTGTATTTTATCTAATTCCATTTTAAATTGTTTTTAACTTAAGTTTTTAGTAATAATTTGTGTCTGGAACTCTGCACTTTGATATGGCCCAAGGGCTGATCAATAAAGTAAAGTGACGTGATAAGCATTTCAGAAGGGAGACACCCTAGCTTTCTGGAGAGTAAAAGGAAAGGAGGTAAGAATTACTTTCAGTCTTATATGAGATTTTCTTAATGGAATCTTACAATAAAGACTTTGATTGTGCTTCTTGCTTGGACAACCACAAAGAGCCAGCACTATCTGGGAACCACAATCACCACAAAGCAAAAATAGTATCTGATCTTACTGGAAGGAAAGAAAGCTCTTCCTTTTTTACTGGATGTTTAAAAATAAACCTAAGAAGCTCGGTGAGCAAAATTCTGGATTTAATGTCGGATGGCAAGGCAAGCATAAAATGAAAGAGTGTGGCTTCCTTCAAAAGGCTGAAGAAAAAGTTATTCTATCTTAGGATCAGCTACGTGCTCCAGTATATTGCCCCATACTTTTGTGAACAACAACAGGAGGCAAGAGAGTTTGCTTTCCGCTGTAACAGAAAAAGGTAGGGTCCAACCAGGGGCTGAAATAGTTCAAAAGGTGGGATTGTTGCAGAAGAGCTCCTAGCCTCTACCCATGTTGAGCCAACGAAAGGAAGTAATCACAGAATTAACAAAAGAACTCCCGTTGTTAGGAAGGATTACAAAGGGTTTAGTACTGTGACATTTCCTCTTGTGCAAGAGATGCTAGTCTCGCTTTTCAGAGGAATAAAAACTTAAAGAGTAGGATGAAAGCAACCAGACAAATTACTAACATCCCATTCTTAAAGATTGTTATTTCATGAGGATGATGAGCCCAATCTTGGGGTTCACTGAGTCTATTTGGTCGCCGTGATGTAAAAAAGATGCGGAGACTCTAGAAAGAGTGAAGAGAAGAGCAATGAAGATTATTAGGGGACTGGAGGCTAAAACATATAAAGAATGGTTGCTGGAACTGGGTGTGTCTAGTTTGATGAAAAGAAGGACTAGAGGTGACATGATAGCAGTGTTCTGATATCTCAGGGATTGCCACAAAGAAGAGGGAGTCAAGCTATTCTCCAAAGCACCTGAAGGCAGGACAAGAAGCAGTGAATGGAAACTAATCAAGGAGAGAAGCAACCTAGAACTAAGGAGAAATTTCCTGACAGTTCGAGCAATTAATCAGTGGAAGGACTTGCCTCCAGAAGTTGTGAGCACTCCAACACTGGAAGTTTTTAAGAAGAGATTGGATAACCATTTGTCTGAAATGGTATAGGGTTTCCTGCCTAAGCAGGGGGTTGGACTAGAAGATTCCAAAATCCCTTCCAACTCTGTTACTCTATTCTATTCTATTATTATTAGAGGGAAAATCAAGATTCCACACAGTTAGCAGCAGGGTATATATAATATTGTGCCTGAGCTTGCATTAAAATGTTCGAGAAGTATACCTGGATGAAAACAGCAGAATATACATTAATGTTTTGGTGCCCACCTGACCTGCAAAAGAATAGAAAAAACTCCTCCTATTGGGTGAGACCACTGATCAATTTAGTTTAAGATTTGACTCAGTCTTCGGAATTATTTATCTGCTGACTTCAGTTCCATCAGTGAGTTTTATGGTTGAATGATGCTGACAGCCTGGATTTGATAAGGGTTCTGGTTTCCTGGTCTGCTTTACCTTGTTGGTCTAACATGTCTGAAGTTACAGCTTCCATCACCCTACCATTAGTTTCATTATTGCATTAGAAAAACATGGATGTCAGCCCTGCCAACTCTGTATCGTGTCATATTCTCTAGCACTTGAGCAGATTACATTCTTCCTAAGACCTTGTCCAGTATTACACTTAGAGAAAGATAAAAAATATTCAATCCAACGTACATGGTTCGATACTGAACACCTCTTTTTGTGTGATAGAATCTGCATCCGATATAGCCAAAGGCGAGAAGTCCCAGAGTCAACACAATGCCACCAATGAAGCTGCTGGCGCTGAATCCCGATGGGTTGCCTTGAACTGCTGAAGCTTCTGTAATGGTTTAAAAAAACAAAAATGTTACCAAGAAAACTGTATCCATGGAAGAACCAGCTGAACTCAAAAGAGTCTTTATTCTACTTTAGAAGTGGTAGACTTATCCTTTATGCACAGGGCTCTCCAAACTTGGCAATTTTAAGGCTTGTGGACTTGAATTCTGGGAGTTGAAATCCACAAGTCTTAAAGTTACCATGTTTCGATACCACTGGTTTAGCAGGAAAATAAAATGAATTCTGTTGGGTTGTAGGAACTTATCTCAAGACTCTATTCTTTACCATAACTCAGACCAAGTTGGATTTCTCTTGGCTGACTTTTAGAGCAGGAGTGGACAATTGAGAACCTCTTTTCAATATCCCTAGAGCACCTTCACACCACTGCTTAAGACTTGGGAGTCATCGTTTCCAATAAAATGGGAATAACAATTGTGTGAATGCCCTAGAATATTCAGTAAGAATCGGCCATCTCCAAACAGAAACAGGAAAACAGAAATGCTTGCTTGGTCTTGCCTATGTTGCTCTTTTGTTCACCCCGTCCTGCACACCACTCAGAGATATTTTGGAGGATAATTCCTATCATCTCATATGTCAATGGAATCATTGGGAAATTCTTTCTAATTTGAAGCAAAAATCCTTTTGTTGTAATTGGAGTTGACTGAATTTAAATATTTGGAGGATATCACACTACCTCTTAATCTTGTGCTCTCCATTCTACACGGGTCCACCTTAAATGTTCCGGCAAAGAAATTTGATCTCCAGGCTTCACTCTATCTATCTTGTCCCCCTTCTGGTATATATTGATAGCTTTCCTATCCCACATACCTGAATTTTGCATCTTCCAGTGGTTTCGGACTTCAACTACCATTAAGCTATGACACCATAGTCAAAGGCAAGAGTCAATGGCTGTCATACTCCAAGGCATATGAAAAACACCATGTTGCTTAATCCTGTTGTATGAACATGTAAATCAACTTGCATTCAAGAGCTATTAGGAAGGGGCTTCCTTTTTATTAATGGTGTCCTTTGTGGAATCTGCTTTTGGGAGGGACCGGATAAGTTTGTTCCTTTCTGATGTTTAGGTGACAAACTTTCTTAGCTAGGCAAACTTCTATAGTCCTTGCTGTATTTCAGAACTGTAATTGTTAAAGAACAGTTTTATTCCTGGGAAGCAGCTGGACTACCCTCCATTGGATGCTGGTTTAGAATTCTGGGACTTGTCATCCCAATACTTCTGAATCTGGTTGGAAAAGTTATAGCATTTTGTTCACAACATAGTTTCTCTTGAATAGATATTAAGGGTCCTACATCAGAAACAAACCAAATGCTCATGAATGTAATAAATTCCCCATAATATTCTGATTTTTCAGAGTAACCTAAGAAGAGATGTGCCTCATTTCTATAAATTTGGGCAAAGTTTCTTTAAAAACAAAAACAATCATGATGAATTGAATGAGGTGAGCTGCAGATGCTATCTAGACAACAATCAAGTAGGGAGTGAAATGTGGGTACATACCTGTCATCAAAGGGGATGATGGCTTAGTTACAGGAACTGCAGAGGTCTTGTGTGTCCCAGATTCAGTTGGTGAATGCTTTGTACTGGCAGATTGTATAGGTTTATCTGTTTGGGAGGCAACGGTAGATTGTACAGCAGGGATGGTCTTGTTGGTAATTGCTGGGATCTTAGAAGTCACTTCAGTCTGAGCCGTGGTTTTCAATGATTTTTGGGTGGTATTGGTAACAGTCATGGTCTTTGCTGGTTTAAAAAGATATGTAAGGTTTGTGGAATAATGCTTGTATTACAAGGTAGATTTATCAATATATCAAAAGGTATTGTAGCAAAGATGTGTGATTCTTATCATTTTTGGAACAGAAATATCATAACAAGCTCCCAGTCCAGCCACTTTGTGGATGTTCCTAGAGCAGGGGTGTCAAACTCAAGGCCCGCAGGCCAGATCCGGTCCACGGGGTGCTTAGATCTGACCCGTGGGGACACCCTGCAAACAGTAGAGGACCGGCCTGCGGTGTCTCTGCCAGTGAAAATGGAGCTCGGGGATGCATGCGTGCCCCCCCTAAACTCCATTTTCACTGGCAGAGGGCTGCAGGAGGCCATCATGGCTAAAAACAGGGCCCAGGCAGGCTGTGCGTGGCCTCCCTGGACTTCGCTTTTGGTGGTAGAGGGTTAGCAAAACAAACTAAAAACAAAAGGAGAAATGCTTCCCCTTTTGCATTTGAGCATGCAAGAAGGGACAGGAAAGGAGAAAGGGGAAGACGAAAGGCAAAGAAGGGAAGATGGGAAGAGAGCAAGGAAGGATAAATAAAGAAAGAGGGGAAAGAAGAAGAAAGGAGAAGGAAGAGGGAAGGAAGAAGAAGGAAGAAAGAAAGGAAGGTTATAATGAGAGTGAGTGAGGGTCTGAGGGAAGTCCTGCCTTAGCACTTGGCCACCACACACAGATGCCCCCCGACACGAGTGACGTCAAACTGGCCAGACCAACCCTGGCCACACCAACCCTGCCCCC
>JANHFL010003033.1:24830-50462 GCA_032468155.1 Oxyrhabdium leporinum
GCTTTGAGATTTTATGTTGCTAAGTTAGTTTAAGTATGGTGTTGTGCAATTTTGTGAGTTTGGTTGTTTAATTTTGTGAGTTTGCTTGCAAGCCACGCCCACCCAGTCACACGCCCACCAAGCTATGCCCACAGAACTGGTAGTGAAAAACTTTAGATTTCACCACTGATGATGACCCAGTAGAAATAGCTCCTTCCAGACAACCAACTCACTGTCCTCTGTTGCCAAGAGGGGAGAAAGAGTAACCATAAGGAAATTCAAAAACAGAAGGGAAGGGGAAAGAACCACATCTGGGGACTAGTTGATATCCTAAAATAATTTCTTTGGCTGCAATCCCTTATCCACTTACCTGGGAACTGGTCTCATTGAACTTATAAATACTTTTTTTCTGAATAAACAAGCTGACTTATGTCTACATTATTACTCTGCAAATACCATAACTTCACACTTACTGGTTTTATTGTGTCTCCCCCCCCTCCATTTTTTAAAATTTATTATAAAACAATAAAAATTAAGGAACTGATTCTGGAGTATATAGTAAGTTCTCGGTGACTAAGCCAGTTTGTAGTTTATGTGGCAGTGCAATTATGTAACATCTGGTTTATTTGAGAAGATGATTTGAAATACTATCAGAGTAATAACCATAGCAATGAAACAGACCTGTATCTGTGCAGCATACAAATAAGTATCTCTCTTCATTTTTAGGAGGGAGGGGAGGGGGAGAAATCTGTTCCTGAAGATAATTTAGTTTTCTGAAACAATAGACAAATATGTGTCAGAAGTACACATACTGTATCTTTTTTATTTATCTATTGTTTTATGTGTGTATAATGAGCCTTGGTGTAATGTTTAAAATATGAGTATTCTTTTCTCTCCCCTTGGTTCATTATCAAGCAGGGTAATGAGAAGGGTGGCAAACGGTATTTTATTTCTTTAAAGCCAGATATGGCTATAAGATACACATGCAATATAATGGAAAATTGGAAATTGAGCTCCTGGAGATCTAAACAGTTCACTTAGGCTCCATGAAGAAGCTTTAATAGGTATAGGCAATCCCATTGTTTATATCTGACACGTCTGTGATTTTATATGGGCTATTGTTCCTTTTACTACATTAAAACAAACCATTTATTTTTGACTGTGTTGATGTGTGTGCTTTTACCTATATATACACATTGGGATTCCAGATTTCTAAAATAATAATGGCAAAGATAGTACCAATAGTAACTGATACCTTGGGTACAATTCCAAAAAAGTTTGAGCGTACTTGAACGCTATTAGCATTAACAAAATTGCCATTAGTCAATTGCAAAAGGCAGCTTTACTTGATACAGATTACGACCTGCAATGATACTTTTAACACCATCAAACAACAGTATCTGCTTATCCCATGTCCTTGGAAAGATTTAGTATTTGAACAAAAATGTCAAGTCCAATCTAAACATCAGCCTATCTATGCAACCAACCATCATCATCATCCTCATCATCATCCTCATCATCATCATCATCATCATCATCATCATCATCATCATCATCATCATCATCATCATATCTAAAGGACTCCCTTGGTATTTTGAATTTATCGGACTTGAACACCCTAATTTTACAAAAAGACTGCCTTGCTTGGAACTGCCTGTGTCCTTAAGGGTTACCTTAATAATTCTTAGTTCCTTGGTTAGGACTTGAATTATTAGATTTTCACCAGTCTTAGTCTGTGAATCTACCCGTATTTCCCCCAAAATAAGACTGCATCTTATATTAATTTTTGCTCCAAGAGACGCATTACGGCTTAGTTTCCGGTTAGGACTTATTTTTGAGGAAATATGGTAGTAAATGCATCCATCTGACTGACGATCTTAACTGGGGCTTATTTTTTTTTGGGGGGGGGGGTATTGTATTAAGAGCATCATGAAAAATCATGCTAGGGTTTATTTTCCAGTTGGGTCTTATTTTCGTGGAAACATGGTAACTACAGATTACTAATACATAATAATAATAATAATATAATATTAAATAAAGCTGTTGCTCCTAACAGCTTACATCCTGTTACAATAACCTTTAAGATAATCAAACAACAACATATGTGTTTTCTCATACCCACATCTGTCTGTCCCAAGATCTTGGGAATGTCTTGAAAAGTGGATAAAATCACAAATCCAGTGTGAACATCTGACTGACTGTGTGACAAAACATAATAATAAATTAAATATATAGGATTTACGTTGGAATTAGAGCCAGGAGGCTTAGTCAAAAATGAGAAAAGATAAGCTATATTTGAGAAAGATCATATCCTTGCTTGTCTGGAAGAATTTGATTTATTCTATACTTTTGGATTATTAACACTAAAAAGTGATTTAAAAGAGCTGTGCAGATTGGACATTCTGATTCACATGATAATGAAGTAGGAGTATAATCTTAACTTTTCTTGGATAAAGTTGGCAGATGATTGTAAATTGTTGAACTTAACAGATACTATTACAATATATCTGTGCACATGTGCTTTATGCTCTGCCAGGTTTAGTCCCAGACCATGACAATTACCAGTCACTCTTATGTTAGCTTCTTTGCTGTTTGTTTTACAGGAGTTACTTCAGAACAAAAAGATAAAGGTAAAAGTTTTCCCTGTCCACTCATGTTTGAGTCTAGCAGGCAGTATTAATCTTTGTTTCCTAGCTGAGGGGATCCAGAGTTGTCTGAAGATGCTTCCGTGGTAATGTGACCAGCATGACTAGATGCCAAGATGCACAGAATGCTGTTACCTTCCCACTATTTATCTATACCTATTTATCTGCTCGCATCTGCATGCATTTGAACTGCTAGGTTGGCAGGAGATGAGGCAAGGACAGGAGCTCATCCTGTCGCTGGTGCCTGTGTCTTGAACTGCCAACCTTCTGCTCGACAAGCCCAGAGTCTTAACCACTAGGCTGTCAAGGTTCCAAGTAATATGTCCCCTGAAATAAAGTCCAAGGCATCCATCTTTCTTTAAAGTCTGTTTATTAGGAACATATCAAATTGACAAGGACTTGGTGTAATTCTGACTCTGGCCAGGTTCCCCAATTACACCCAGTAAAAAGCAAAAGTTTGAAACTTCCCCCCAGAGTATCCAATCAATGTTTAGTTCATCAGTCCTGGTCAAACTCCACCTTCTTCCAGCTGCAGGCATCTTCTCGGTTCCCATGGGAAAGAATGCCATCTAGACACAATATTCCCCCTTTACCTGTATAACCACCCTTTCAACAGCTAGAGTGTGGCGAGCCTGTTAAATTCCTTTGCAGAAAAGCTAAAGAAAGCTAAGACAAAGGCTTCAATAAAATATGGCTACACATATGTCATCTTCAGGGTTGACAGGTTGCCCCCCTTCAAGCGAAAAGAACTTCCTGCAAAGAGATAACCATAATAAATTAGTTAAACTCTAACCTCCCCTGCCAGATATAATTCTGCGAGGCACCCCATGTAATCTGTAGATATTCTTAACAAACAGTCTGGCTAATTTCTTTGCTGAGGGGGGACCATTGCATGCAATAAAATGGGCTTGTTTAGAGAATAAATCCACCACGGTCCAAATGACCGTGTTTCTTCCACCCTCCAGAAATTCTACTATGAAATCCACCTCTATCTCCTCCCAAGGTCAGGATGGTTCTGCCACCAGCTGGAGAAGTCCTGGGGGCTTCCCAGGTCCCGCCTTCATTGTAGCATAGGTAGCACAGGGGTGGCTACCCTGGATTTTGCTGGCTGTATGAAACCTCTAGCCAGGTTGGTGCTAATGTATTCCCTTAGTTCCCTCATTTCTTTTGGGGTCATGGAATACATTGTCATTTTGGTAGCTTAGCCCTTTCCACGAATTCTATTGCACAGTCCGTGGGTCAGTGGGGGGGTTAGAAGATTGCATTCTTCCTCACTAAAAACTTCAGCCAAGTCTCTGTAGTCCCTGGGAATCAGAGGAATTCCAGGGGGCTGTTCTAATAATGCTGCTGTTGCTTCGCTCCGATCAGTAGAGGCTTGCTACTTGCTAGCCCATTCACCTGGGGGGTTTGGAGGCAGTTTGAGACCTAGTGCTAGTTTGAGTTTCTGATAGCTGCCTTCCCAGGTAATGGAGGGACACCATTTGTCCAGCCAGGTGAGGCCCAGGATGGCTGACTCAGTCATTTTTGGCACTACTAGAAAACAAATTAGCTCCCAGTGCCTGCCCATCTCTAGTTTCAGCTCTTTGGTGACAAACGTGGCTGGGTGGCCTCCTATTAGTGACTCATCGACTTGCTCAAACCAGATGGGATTCTTTAGGGGTTTTGTATTAATCCCCAACTTTTCTACAGTAGCCGGGCTGATGAAGTAATGGGTGCAGCCCATGTCTATGATGGTCTCTATGTCACCATGGGTCCCTGTTCTGGGCATGGTTAATCTTGCCTTTAGTAGAAAAGGGTGGATGGCTTCACTTACCATCGGGTCACCCTCTTCACTATCTGTGCTTTGTATTATTGTCACATCGGGGCTGAAGTTCCTTCCTCTCTTGTGGCAAAAGAGAGGGGGACCTCCACAGCTTGGCACACAAGCTTCCCTTTCTCAACCACCCTTCCGGGAGCCCTTCTCGGCTTGGCTTTCACTTGTGGGATGGGGGATGGTGCTAGGCACTCCAAAGCTCGATGTCCCTGTTGTCAACATCAGAAGCATTTGATGGGGTTGGTTGCAATCACCCTGGGGTGTTCCTTAATTTGATGAGGGGTGGTGCAGCAACCAAGTTGTTTCCTGGGCTGCTTCTCAGGTGCAGTGCAGTGATGCTGTCTTATTTCATTGTTCATGGCAATGCCCATCCTGTACCAATATACCACTCGATGTACTACTTGATGATTAGGTCTGGCACTCCTCAGTACAAGCATATTTTAGCAGTTCCTTGTCCAGGCATTCTTTGAACTAATGTACAAGGATTTATTCAGGCGAATTTCTTAACTTCCCTGCCAGGCAGCGAAATTCTTCAACAATTTCCTTTGCTGGCCGACCCTTTTGCTTCATCAATTTGATTTCTGCCTCCACTTCTTGGCCTTGGGAGGAATCTTCAAATCGAGCCTGGAGTTCTCTCAGGAAGTCATCTACATTATCCAACTCTGGGACACCTTCATCATGGAGTTGGGTAAACTACTCAGATGTTTCCTCTTCTAGGTTGTCACCCAGGATGGAGACAATTTCTCTACATCATGGAACTCATTCCCATGTTGATTGATGTAGGACCAGGCTCAATTTAGGAAGAAAGCAAGTTTGCCTGCAATCCCATCAAACACAGGTTTGAATGGCGGGAGTACGTTGTGGCTGTGGTGCCAGTGTGGGTGCATGGGCTGGAACCACTTGGGCATGCTCTTGCACCCATCCCCAACCAGGGTAAAATGCCCAACCTGGATGTATTTGATCGGTGAGGGGAAACCGCAGCTCGGAGGAGGGCTGATTCTTTGGTGATGCCTCTGCTGGCTCCTCTGCCTGGTACAAGACAAGCATGGTGAAGGAGGACTTGGCACTCGAGCATCTACAGCAGTAGACCAGGCCCTTCTGTGAGGACTTCTCTTGTCAAGTAGTTGCATCAAACCCAGGATTGATGGGCTCAAAACTCGGGTAGATTGGTCCCTACAGGGAGGTATTGCAATGCTGGTTGATCTCGAGCTTTCCACCTGATATTCAGCTGCTCAAACTGATCAGGTAGTTCCTAGAACATCTGGCTGCGCACTGCAGTTTGATACTGTCACTTTCAAGTCAATCTCTCCAGTTCATCTCCACTCTAAGATGGTAGCTCTTGGTCCTCGGGAAGCAGTAAGGGAGTGATCTGTTAACAGGTCTGGAAGTGCCACTTGTCCAAGCAGGTCCCTCTTCATGAACTGGATCCCACCTCTGGGGTCCCATTTGGTTTGAGTCTTGGGACAGATGTCCACCTGGCGTGCAATGTCCACTACTACAGCTGTCACTTGTAGGGTCTCCTTTGGGATCGGCAGCTTCACACAGGGTCCTTCACAAAGCTTACATTCAAGGGTGACTTCCTTGGGCTTTGGGCTCTTCTCCATCTTCCCTGAGCCTCCTCTGCTGCCCAGCTAAGTAGACTGGGTAAGCAGTCAGGACCCTGGATAGCGATCCTCATTGGGGAATTGTGATTTTTTTTTTTCTTATGAGAGTTGGAATAATGTCAAGGTTCCAAGTAATATGTCCCCAGAATAAAAATCCAAGGCATCCATCTTACTTAAAGTCTATTTATTAGGAACATATCAAACTGGCAAGGTCTTGGTGTAATTCCATCTCTGGCCAGATGCCAGAATTACACCCAGTAAAAAGCAAAAGTTCCTCCCAACGTCACAATCTCCAATCATTTCTCAGTCCATCAGTCTGATGACTGCAAACTCCACCTTCCTCCAGCTGAATGCACCTTCTCTGTTGGGAAAGAATGCCAGCTAGACATAACATTCCTCCCTTATCTCTATAACCCCCCTTTCAATAGCTAGAGTGTGGAGAGCCTGAAGTACCATTAAAATCATTTGTAGACACCTAAATAAAGCTAAGAAAAAAGGCTACAATAAAGTATGGCTACACATAGGTTATCTTCAGTGTTGACATCGAGGCTTTTTGGTGCCTGGGAAAGAAAACACGTGATGCCATGGTCAAGAAATATTTGCCCAGGAGGCAAATGCAAAAATGGATGCTGGCATGAGATTCGAGGTGGAATTCCATACTTAAAAATGGTGTTCTTGCTGTTTTTAAAAATTGAACCTTTTTAGTGCCCGGGGAAGAAAACGTGTGATGCCGTGGTCAGGAAAACCTGTGCCTGGGGAGGCAAATATTTTTTGAATGCAAATGCAAAAACAGACCCTAAGACGAGATTCAGAGTGGAATTCCATGCTTAAAAATGATATTGCTTGTTTTTAAAAATTGAGCCTTTTTTGTGCCCGGGGAAGAAAACGTGTAATGGCTTTGGTAGGGGCAGCAGCTGAGTGGATGGTCTCCCTCTACAACAGCAACTGCAGAACAATGACCACTTTATGGCAGCCCTTTGGCAATGGTTCAAGGATCCACTGCCTGAGCGCAAGCCTCGGATCCTAGTAAAGACCATCACCCAAGGGAGATGGTCAATGACCATGTACACCCAGGAGTTCTGAGAATTGGCATGTTTGTTTTCCTTATGAAGACATCCTCATTCACTGTGCGCGGTCGTGTGGACCGGGGTCCTCCGGATTGGGGGGGGGGATTAAAAAAAAAAGAAGAAGAAAGGAAGCGAGGTTAACCTTCCCCTCTTTCCTCGCTCGCCTTTCTCCGCCAGCCGGCCTGGGGCTGTCGGATCTTCCTCCAAGAAGGACGGGAACTTTTTATTTTCAGCGCTCTCGGCCTGTGGCGAATGGTTGGAGTCTCCAGTCCTTTTCGGTGTAAGTATCTCCGCACCCGTCGACGCCGACGCCTCCGCCCCCTCATCCCCGGCAAAACGTTTGGCGATGATAGGAGAGAGCCGCGGCTGTTAGAGCCTGGAGCTGCGTTGAGGACCGGATTGTGGGAGCGGGCGGGGAATCCTGAGCCTCTCCCCCGCGCTGCTGGTTAAACTAGGCGGGCTCCGAGGGCAGCCTTGAAGCCTCTCGGATGGAGGCTTCTCTGAGCCCGCCAAGAGGTGGGTTGCTTGGCGAAAAGCAGCGGCGTCGGTTCTGCTTTCTGGCCCGAACGACGTTTTTCTCAAAGCAACCCAACGCAAGAGCGAAAAGTTTTAGCCCTCCGTTAAGTTCCGCCTGCCGCCAAGATCTGGGGCGGCAAGCGGTGTGCCTCATCCAAGGCTTAAATCTGAGTTAATAGCAAATAGACCGAGATTCTCTCTCTCTCTCTCTCTTCTCTTTTTCTCTTTCTCTCTCTTTCTCTCTCTCTTTTCCCGAGGAAAAAAGTACAGCACCGCCTCTGAGCATGTACGGAATGATTTCGTTGAACGCCGAATAATAATCATAGCCTTGCTTACTTAGGCGGGTGGGGAGGGTTAACTACTAAGATATAACGCCGATTTCTTTCATATAAATGTGCTGTCCCCGTGGGAAGTTGTTCCTTGCTGGGTACGAGTTCGTACGAGGCAAGATTGTTTGATAGATTTAAACACCCGTAGTGGATGGCTTTGCTATATAGGTAATCATCAGGATAGATACGGGTCAGGCACGTTCTATACCGAACATAAATATAGAAATTGTATCAAAAGGCACCCTTTATTTGCTTTTTTGCAGAAATACATTTCAGGTAAGATGCACTAGGCATTGCTTTTTCCAATCCGAAACTTTCATAAGTATCACTACAGTAGATGTCAATATATGGAAGGAGAAATTCACAGAACTGTGTATTGGCTGTAAACCCCCACCCAACCGCCCCAGCAAATTGGAAGTTCTAATTAAATTACTTTCAGAGATACTGGTTTTATGAAAAGGGGTCTGAAACAGGATGCAGTTTTCTAAATGTATTGCATGTGCCTAACTAGACATGTTTACTTAGAAGTAGGAATCACTGAGTTCAGTGGTTCTTCCAGGTAAGTGTATAGCATTTAGAACAGGAATTACAACCTAAGTTTATAAATCACTGATATGTTTTCTTTAAAATCATCACAATTCAAAAATCATAGAGGATATACAACTGATCACTAACCATTTTCATTGATTTGAAAACTTTACTATTAGGATCACTTTACTATTAGGAGAGGCTGGTCAGGAAATCTCTTCAACCTATATTGGATTTAAATTAGCACATATGAGCCAAGTTCTTGTATTATTTAGATGTAAGTGGACTATTATTTATCCTTGGACCAGATATGGCCTGAAATAGGTGACTATCATATGCAGAATTACACCTTTGAACTACTTTTTTTTTTGTCAGCACATCTGGAAATAGTAGGATAGTGCAATTGTGTACATGTTACTTGGAAACAAGTCCCATTGCACTGAACAGGACTTACTCCTAGGTAAATGCACTTTAGATTTTATATTGCATTTCATTTTTTTAAAAAAAGGTGGGGGATTTCCTAAGAAGTATAACAATCTGGCCCACTTCCTTGATGGAAGACTTCTGAGTCTTGGAATGCAAAAATTCATGTACTTAATGTAACTCTGACCTCTTTAACTTTTAACATTGCTTCTCCTAATTAATCTGTTCAGGTCCCAGACTTAAATGGCTGTCTACAGCTGCTGAAAATTGATTTATTCCCTGGTGGTGGTCCCAGTTGCTGATCAAATCATATATTTTTCTTTCAGTTCTAGACAGATTTTTATCTGTTTTGACTGTTTAATGAATGCGTAGTTTTTAAATAAACTCCAAATACCTTAATAGCCATTTCAGAATTTTACCACTTGAATATTTGTGTCAATGACATAATGTACTTCAAATGTTTCCCAAATTGGTACCTTTTTAGACATGATGGCATTATTTGTTGAAAAAGATGCTCCTCATGCTTATCTGATGGACTCTGTACTTAGTTTTTATTCAGCTAATTAATGATTAGAAAGAGTGTAGAAAATAGATAGCATAGATGGTATTCTTATGATACTAGATTCAATGGTTGAGTCATAATGGATAAATGATAAAAGCTGTTGCTTTTTTGAGAGAAGCTGGAAAGATTAGTTTAAATAATTCTGGAATGATTTCCTGCATAAAGCTAACTGACATAATTTTCTGTAACTATATTTTTAAAAAAGAATTGTTTTCCAAAGACTTTTCTAGAAACCCAGACTGTATTTTATTTTACTCAGAAGCACATGCCAATAAACAGTCATTAAATTAATGACAGGAGATGGGAGATAGGTGGCTTCTTCAAGCCTCACCAATGATTAAATTATTCACAAGTATTCTCTTGAAAGTATTGGTATGAAACTTTTCAAGACAGTATATCAAATTTCATTGTGCATGATGAATCAGCTTGGTCAATTCTACCTCTCCCTTTCTATCTCCAGTCCAGCACTGTGTAACATTATAAATATAGTTTATTGTTTAGTTTAGAAAGCCTATAGCAACAACTGAATGGAAAATCAAATCTTCATTCACATACAAATGAGAAATGCTTCACTTTCAAAATCTTATGAATGAGCCAATAGACAAGTAATAATTCTATTTTGCAGTGGAATGCAGTTAATGACATCAGGCGATTTCAGTGCAGTATCTGCTGCTACTCAGCTTGTTTTTCTTCAAAGGTATCCATCATTCCAATGATTCCTATGTTATTTTTGAAATGGCATTTTCCCATTCCCGTTGTTAAGCTACTGCCTCCACTAAAGCACCAGAAGTATACCTTCGTCTGTATCAATTTGTCATCATGTTTCTGCAGGACATCATATCTTATGCTGAAAAGTACTGTTTGTTGCATGGAAAAGGAAGAATGAAGCTCAGGGTACCTGAAATAGCGGTCAATGGCCAGCAAGCTTAAGGAATTCTCCTCTGTCAACTCCTATTTCTCACTGTTTTGAAATGGAGCTCAGCTGACAGCCACTGAAAGGAGAACCACTGAGCTTCTGTGGAGCATTTCTTCAGCAGGCATTCTGAAAGTAGTTTGCATTGCAGACAGGGAAGCCCTCTTGAAATTGGGGTTTGTTCATACTTCAACTTTGTTTACTGCAGCTCCAGTGCTGTTAAATATTAGATAATTCCAAAGGATTTATAATTGGTAATCAGTTTGCCAATATGAATCTTTTTTTATAAACAAATATTTTTCATTGCCCCCATTAAGTTAAATTTGGAACTACTCAACAGAAATAAAATAATTGTCTGTTGTTCAATGAAGGTGATTTGTTATGAATGCCTAGAAGAAGTTTTTAAAAATGGTCTTTTTCTTGGAGCTCAGACTTAGGAAGTGATCATTATGGGAGTTTTACTATCGCATAAAAAGGAATATTACTATTAGAATGTAAATGGACCATCTTTCATGGAAGAATGGACTCCAGTGTGAATTTTTTTTTAAATCTCCACATTCCTTTTAACATGCTGAGCACTGAATGATCTCACTAGACAAAAGCCTTCCAATACATGGCATAATTACTTTTTCACATGAATTCATACATTGTTAAATACAGCATTTGATTTTTTTAATAGAACAATTATATTATAATTCAAGCTTGCTTTTATTTAAGGTTATAGGGGAATAAAAGTAGCAGTGAATAAGACCAGTATTTACAAATAAGAATAGTTAAAAGATTAATGATTGTGTAAAGAGAGATTTTGATTTAGAATTTATTAGCTTAATCTGATAGATATCAATGTCCATCTTCATTATTATTTTTTTATCTTCCTTGATAAGAAAGTTCTCAAATGATGTTTGAAGAGCAGTGAATGTTTTATTAAAGTAAACATTGCCTCGGCATAATGGAAGTAATTGTGAGTGATAAGAACAGAGTAGAGCTCTGTATGTTGTCTAAACAGAAAGAGCTACTTTTGCTCTATTTCTAGAGCCCAGTTTTGTATGAAGGGTCACCTGTCTGTTCACACTAATTAAAGACTGAGAAGAGAGAAAGAAAGAAAAAGAAAGAAAGAGAGAGAGAGAAGAAGAAAGAGAAAGAAAGAAAGAAAGAAAGAAAGAAAGCTTGAAATGTTTCCTTGCAATGAAATTTAATTATATCATTATAAAGTAGTGTATCAACAAGACGGCACTAATTTTGAAAGCAAGTAAATGCTGTGTGGTTGCCATGGACTTGTAGTATGCATCAGAGATGGATGAGCTGGGGATGCTAAATTTACAGTAAGCGTGAATTTTAGTAAAAATAATAACATTGCACATTTTAATACAACATATGCAGGATAGTGCACAGGAATTCACTAAAATGGAAGAGGAATATTTTAGTCCCAAGTATGCATTTTTAACCTTATTGTGTGGATACACATGATCACTAATCTTAGAGGACTAAAATATATACACTGTGCCATAAAAAAAGATCTTAGGAATTTCTACCACATCTGCTTATAGTAATTATGACCATAATTAACATAAGAATTACAAGTGAAGTGATGATGAGCTGAGCAATGAGGTATTATGGCATAATAGTCATATGTCGGTATTCTCACATTATTGCACACTAGAATTCACATATTCAATGCAAGAAAAGATGTTAGATTTCGAAGCATTAAGCAGCTAAAAAGGCTTCTCTGCCTAAGGCAGATGGACATTTTTGATTTACAGGAAAGTAACCATTATTAAGAGAGAATCAGTTGAAATTAAGATTTATAGCCCCAAGCTTGAACTTTCAGACAGCTTTGATTATGAATGGTTCATCTCTTACACATTTTCATTCTGACCATCAAGTATATCATATATATTGCTTCCTTTTTTTGTAAAAAAACAAGTAATGAAACGTGTTAATAGATATTTTTATCAAAAAAATAAGATACTGTATAAGGGCAATGTATGTAGTAGGTCTGGAAAATAAGTACAAGGAATTTTGAACTAAATAGTTGGACAGAATTCTTTATTGGAAGATGTATGGTAAACCTGGGGACAATTCACTGTTTCCCACATAAGACTGCACAACTTATGCTTTTATTTTCTAGGATGTAGTGTAGGATAAATTTGAGATTGATTTTAAATTAGCAGACCAGTGCTGTGAATATTGACTTGGAATTAAGGTTTTGTTAAGCCATGATCATCTTAATTTGATTTCCTGAATAAATTACAATTATCTGGATATACATAATTCACTAAACCATTACAAATCATAATATGCTAAACCAAAAACAAGCTCACAAATGAGTATGTAAATCCAGGCACGGCATTCCGTAGAGTTCACTCTGTAGGACTGCAGCCTAACCATATTTGCAGTCCTATATTTAAAATTGCTACTACCAGAAATGATCTATTTGTAGTGAGCATATATCCTTTTTTTGTGAATATATATGTATTTTTCTTTGAATCTAGTGGCTCAAAACATGAGTATGAAGAGAAAGGGATAACAAGAAGTGGGAATGTTGTGTCTTTCAAATATGTGAAAATGAACACATACCAGTTTAAAACAATATAATTTGTTATTTTTCACAACGTACATTTAGAAATTTTGGAGAACAATTATCTAATTTTTCATTTCCCTATATATTAAACTGATTTGTTGAAACAAAATTATGTTACTACTGGTATTTGGTTCTAGTAAATTATATTGATGATCAAGCTAATAGAACTGTCTCTTAAGGGTGTTTAAATCGAAATAAATGTAAGTATAAGCTTTATAGGAAAGAAAAGTACATGTCTCATCAATATCTTAATGATGCTATGAAAAATTTACATTATTAGTTTGATTGATTATATGTCATCGTCGGTGTTGACTCTTATTAGATTATTATTAGTTTACTCAGAGGATTTATGATAAATCACCTTTATGTATGATTTCATTTATAAGTTTCCATATAAATGAATCACTCTTTTGGTGTTAAATGCTGGATTTTATCTCTTTACTTTAGTAGAAAAGGGGTCCGGTGCTAAAAAGATTTTGTGTGGGATAGTAGGGTACTTGTCTTTTGTTTTGCAGTTATTCCAAAATAAATTAAGCATCATATTATGGCAATGATAGCTTATTTCTACTTGTTGAGAGGTGCCTTGTAGATCAGATCAGACATCAGTCTAGGCTTACATGCTGTGCCTGGTTATGACAAACAGATGCTTCATAGAAGATTGCAAGCTGGGACAAATAATGGGGGGGGGGGAACATTTGCCTCTATTTGACTATATTTGATATCTAGAAGAATGCTTCTTCAGAATATAGTTATTATGGCAAATAATTAATAGCACTTGATATTGTCTCCAAAGAGCTTGTAGAATATGTTGGTTGGTTAGCCTATTTGATATACAGTGGATTTTTTTCCTACTTGGCTTTATTCTGATTTCATATAAAAATGGTGTTTCTGTTTTTTACATCAGACAGGAGAGGTCTCAATCTCTAACCATCTTATTTGTCATTCTTCAGTATTTCTGTGTGAAGAAAGAATAACAACTTGTCCAATACAGTTGTTTTTTTTTAAATAAACATTGGCTTTGCCATTGGAAAGCGGTGGATTAGAAAAATGTCTTTGTTATGTTTCATAAGCATATTAGATAGCGAAGAAATCCACAAATGGTCAAAGACTGACTTCAATACGATTTGCTAATTTCTCAGATTACATAGTGAAGCCAATTAATTTGAACTGGAATTCATGGCTCATTCGGTTGTCAGTTTAGTAGATTAGGCTATATAGTTCAGATCCTAAATTAAGGTAGGTCATATTGATGGCACCACCACCATTTTTGTTCTTCCCTTGTAACTATATTGAGGGGAAAGAAATTGAGGTGGGAAGATAGGATGTAAAAATAAAATATAACTAAAGAGCAAACAAAATACAAGTCAAGTTTTCTGGAACCAAAAGGTATTCTTATTAATTGGCATAATTAACCACATTGTACCAAATGTTTTCTAACAATGATAATAAATGTGTTTTATTGTAAGATATATTTTAGTAGCATATAAAAATAAACCCAATTAATAAAATTTATTATCTAGATCGACTTCCTAGGCATGGCATATTCTAGTAAATAACTCCATCTTGGCACATTTCTTCATCAAACAAGAACATGTTTTTGCTAGCTCTATGAAGGAAGACAACTAAAACTATTCCACTCAGCTTTGATTGGTGGCCCATTATATTGTAATATTATGCATTTTGCAAAATTAAACAAGGGAAAAGAGCAAGTAGTCCATGAAATAGGCAGGTGGATTGACATGAATGAATGTTGATCATTAGAAAAGGAAAATTAAATTATTATTCAATGCTAAGAGAAACAATATGTTGTATGAAAATGAACAAAGATTCGAATGTCAGCTTTTCTAATCTTGATCTGGGGCAGATTACTTGACATACGGTTGTACTACAGTGACTGTACTCTAATGCAAGAAAATTAGATGGTTTTTGCAGTTCAACACCATATTGTCCTCTGCTAGGTGTTGAATTGAATTGAATACAGGATTGAATTCCCCATAGAGCTGTGAAAAATTGGATAATCTTGGACCACTCACCGCCTTTCATCCAATGCAGCATTACAGGATGGTTGTGAGCATAAAAAAAAGGTCCAGAGAAGAATGGTGCACACTACCCTCAGTCCCTTTGAGGAAACCTAGATTATAAATACAATAAATCAATTTGCCTGTGCATCCATTTTTTACTTCATATCTTCTGGGGCATGACACCCAGATCAGAAAGAGCACTGCCTAGCATTCAACTTAGTCCTGTTTTGTGTGTGTGTGTGTGAGAGAGAGAGAGAGATGCTTATGAAGTGAATGTTAACTTAAGGGGAGAAAAAAATGGAGATCTGGAAACCGCTTGCAGCTTTGCTTTCTTAGCAGGTGTGTGCGTGTTTGTATGTGCGTGTATATCAAAGTTGGTCTTTCTACTTCCAGAAGGAGTTGCCCCTCTCAGTCATAGGCCAATGCCTTTCTCTCCCCCTCTGTTTATTTTTCCTGCCTCCATCTGGATCAGGCTGATATTGTAATCACCCTGATGCACATTGCCTCTCTCTCTCTCCCCCTACTCTCCCCCCTTTTCTCTCACACACAATGTGCCATCCTGACAAGGCTTTTACTTCAGATAAGCTGCAATGTGTGTTTAATGAATACAAAGCCCTCGCTGCGCTGCTGTCTCGGTTCCTGCCCGTGTGCTCCTCAGCCAGAAGGTAATCTCCAAGCAGAGGGAGGGAGGGAGAGAAGGGAGGGGAAAGCACCACCAGTTCTGTCTCTTCTGCAATAGCCCTCTCCGTTTTTTTTCTAAATGATGCTAAAATTGATAACAGGCTCCAAGTGAAGATGTAACCTCTTATCTTGCCTCTCCTCTTAGCTGGTGGAGAATTTACATTTAAAGATTAGCCTGGAGTGAGACGAGAAGAGGGATCTATCTACCTGTGTATGTTGGGGAGAGGTGTGATATAGACCCTGTCCCTCCCCCCTCATTTATTCAACTGGACTTGCAAAGGTGGGATTATTTTCCCCACCTTTCCTCACTCCACTCTGTTTATGTTTAATTGTTGAACATGAGTGGATTTAGTTTTTCTTTTTAAAGAACATGATAAAGAAACCGTGGCTTTTGGGTGGGTAGGGGAAAAGGTACATTGACGAGCTTTTACAGGCTGAGATGGGAATTAAAAATGAACATCATAAAAGTATAGTTCATTCTTTTATTGAATGAGAATGGGGGAAAGAAGCTGTTTTTTGTGCAAGATTTGGCTAGGGTGCGGGAACACTCTGATGATTTGGGGATTGATGATTTTTTTTTTGAAGAGATTGAGAAGGTTTATGTCTGCTCACCTCTTGTCATCCATCTTTACTAAAGTTCTTGTTCTGTATGACGGATGCAGGATGAATAAGTGCATGAATAAGAAGTACCAAGCAGAGCAACTTAGAAATATATTTAGATCAGTGAGGTTTACTCTTTTGTAATAGTTCAAATAGTCTTTAACTATTGTGTCTTTGTAGTAGGATGTATTATTTGGATTTTATAACTGGGTGTGTGAATACTTTCTGTCAAAAGTAATATTACAGTTTAAAGAAAGAAAATTTGTTGTTGATGTTAGAATCTTTGGTTTTAGATGACATGGCACATGTTTTCCTCAGTAAGTTTTTTTTAATGATATTATGCTCAGTAGTCTTCAAAACTAAAAAAAAAGAGAGAAATAATATAACAGAAAATATTGTCAATTTGTAATAAATATTTTAGAAACTTTCTCCTACTGTAAGCATTTAAACTAAACAATGAAATGAACTACAAATCAGCTCAAAGAATTGTTGTTTGTAAATAAGCTTCTTAGAAACCAAATATGTCTTAACTCAGGGGATTAACCTTTTTGCTACAGTGCTTGGTCAGGTGTATGCATAGCTAGTTAAAGAAACATGATCCAATAGCTGCAAGCCTAATTAAAATCTGTTTAAAGCTGAAAGGGGTGGGAAGTCATGGATCCATGTTGACAACAGAAGATCAATGGGATGAGACAATAGAGTCCCATTACTTTACTTGCATTGACTGAGTATATTGACATTTCAGGTTTACGAGTGCCTCAGTAAGCAAGCATGATGGAACACAAGTTCAAAAACCAGAAGGCAGTAGTGCCACATATATTATTGTATGTTGTTGCCTGTCTTCAGGTCTCCTTATCATTGAAGCAGAATAGCAATGGATAATTGCAGAAGACACAGGGAGGTTTATATCTCTATCTGTTACATAAAGCAAATCTTAGGAACTTCTTTAATTGACCGAAGAATATATAGTATTTCTAGGCTTGCATTTTTACATGTTATGTCAGGGATTAATTGATTTACCATTTTTTCTGCGAGAATTGGTTGGCAAATGTGTCAAAATCTATTATTCATTCGGAATCCACAGTGCCACTGGATTCATAGATAGTATGACAAATGAATGGTATAATTTAAATATCTCTTTCTCTGAGTCCATGTCAGAGAAACAATTTCTGATATAATTGTTGCAATTTTTTTTGCTGGCATCTTGGATCATCAAGTCCACTGCCTGTGTGTACTGATACCTTTTGAAGACAAGTTTGATATGAAACATTTATTAAAAGTTTGATATTAAAACTTTTATTATCTCAAATTCTTTGAGATACTATAAAATGGAAACAATAGTACAATAAAACTCATCAGGGCTAGGCAAGCATGGAAATGAAAATTAATTTCAAGCAGCCAAAGAACTAATATAACAAGAATTACCAGTGATTTAACTCCTTTTTAAAAATGTCAATGAAAATATAGGATGAACTCAAATAGTACTATAATAATACAACAGTTATGGCCATGAAGTGAACTCTTGATGTTTCTTTGAAATAATGTAGATAAAATGAATCCTTCATAACATTTTCGTGAAAATTTTAGGTTTCGTTTGATCAGCAGGTGCTGCTGAGATGAAAGCCATGTGTAAATTTTCAGAAGGCCATAAGTGTCAATTCAGAAAAGGAAAGTGATAAGAGAAAATGCAATCAGTTTTTCTGTTTTCAATTTGTGCAGGATTTGAAGAGCTGTTTTGTTAAACTGCTACATCTGTTCCAATATGAATATTGAACTACTTCCACTAAAAATAACACCCTATAATTTGCAAGCCACTGCAATCTTTTGTTAATGTGAGTGGGTTATTTGGGGGAAAAATTGGTTCTGAAAAACTGATTCTAGCTTAATGTGCACTTTTGCTTATTAGCAATTTTATCAGGAGCAGAAAAATAGTATAATGAAGCTAGGAATTTATTATGATGATGAGAAATAAATGTGTTTTCTTAAGTAAACATTTGTACGTTGTGTAGCACTTGTTAATTTTGGAAAAAAAGTCACTTTGAAACCAGCCTTACAATAGTTTTTCTCTTTATTTTAACATGACATTTATCCATTTCTACTATTCTCCCATTCTGCACAATAATACAGTGCCTATTCTTAGAACAGCAAATCAAAATTTTAAGGTAATCAAGGGTATTTTGGTTAATAGGTCTTTCAGTGCAACTTTTTCCATATTTAAATAAAATGGCTAAATTATACTTGAGTGTATTCATTAAAAAGCCTCTTCAGTCATGTTGTTAATCAAGTTTTATGGAATGCACAGGATACAAATTTTAAAAGCATGTGCGTAATAACAAGTATAGAATAGGCAACGGAAAGAGCTAAGCATTTATGAAATAAATGGTTTTTATTTAAACCAATGAAGGAAAAAATGCTAAGTGATATTCGAAATGAGGTAAATTAGTATGAAAAAAGAAATTGGTATGACAAGGGATTATTTGTACAGTAATTGCAATATATACCCAAGTTTTAAATACATTTTTTTCTTCAGATTTTTGGTACTATTGTAAATACAATCATTGGCCTACTGAAAATAATATAATATCAGAAGCTCAGTTGAATAAGTAACTAGGTGAAGTACCTCAGTGAAATAATCCACAAGTGAAAAGCAAGTCTCTGAAGAACCTTTACTTGTCTCAGGTTCTGCTCAGTAATCTGTGTGGACTGTTACACAATGAAACAGAACATCTGAAAGAAAAGCCTATGTTACAAAGCACTTCTTGTACTAATTGCCATTATAGACGAGACTCCATCTAGTGGATAAATGTGTTCTTCCAGTAGCAATAATGAAACTGGACTATTGTCACTTTAAATTATTGGTTAGCATCCGTTAGCATAGGTCATTCTCCATCATATTTTAAAACAGGAGTGTTAACCACCATCTGAGAAAGTAGTTTCACGACCCACCTCAGTTACATAGGAACCTGTAGTTACCTCGATGGCTATAGGGCGCTTCAATATCTGCCTGGCTGGATGTTAATATGCAATTTGCATAAGTACAAGTCATTACCACCAACCAGTTTCCCTTTGTGATTCACTTTAACTGAAGAGCTATAGGCTATATTGCTTGCCTGATGGATGATGACCGCACAGTCACCTCCCTAGGTGGTAGTTCAAATGTCATGTTTCAATTCGCTGGGTCAAAAGACTTTCCACAATGGACTGTCTGGCTGATGTTCTGTTTTCAGTGTAACATTTCCTGATTGGTCTTAGAGCAGCAGGATGCAAACTACTCTTTCATCATTTTATCACAACATGTTGTGTTAATACATATAACAAGGTGGCATCAAGATGTTCATGTTGACACTTGCCATGATTTTTCCTCAATAAAAAAAGAAACCTTACATCATTTATACCTCCTTTAATACCTCAGCTAAGTATTTGTTTTCCCCTAAAACAACAATAACAAATGTTATTTGTTGTTCTCCATGTTGAAAGGTTTGTATCCAAGAGTGGTACATTATGATAAAAATTGAAAGCATAGATGATACATTTAAAAGTTAAAAATGTAAAGTAGCATAGTAAAAAAGATCTTTGCTTTAGGAACTGAGAAAATGCAATTTAATGAACTGATTAAAAGCATCTCCTCAGATGGCCCTTAACCAAAGAGATGCCTATTGAATGACAGCATTCCAAAGAATTAAGATGATAGAATTGCTGTATGGAAGAATGGATAGCAAGAGACAGAAATGTTTGTTCCAATATGATTTTTCTCTGATATTGAAACAGAGAAGCATGCAAAAATACTTCTGCAAAGGAAATTTGGGAAGAATGCTACAGTAGATTAAGAAAGCATGCTTAAAGGGACATCCAGGTAGAATTGTTTGTTAAAGCGATTAAGTCTCTCAGCTGCCAGAAATTTGATAGCATTGCCAGACATTTATGAACAATGGTGCCAGATTGTGGGTTTGTTCTTTAAACATAAATTAGTGCTGTTGCTGGGGGAAAAGTGTGACAGTATTATAAAAAAACTTAAAAGGTAACTGTGTCAGCAGATTCAAAAGAGTAATAGAATTCTAGTTCTGGATTGTGGAGTTGTGTTCTTTGAAGGAAAACTAATTTATGATTGAAAACATGCTTAACTTTATCATCTTTTACCTACCACTCCAAACAGACTTTATCAGGCTTTTAAGTATACTGTACAAAGCTGACTTGAAGTGACATACATACTTATCAGATATACACACTTCATGTCAAAAACATATTTCCAAATAAAAGGCCAATCTATTTTTTTATTCTTCCCTCTTCCATAAATCTTAAATTTATTGCATTTATTAAAATTGACTGGGAAACAGTAGTTGTACAATGAGTAGAGGACAGTAATCCCATACCCAATAATTTAGACACAAATGGGCTTATTATAGATAGAACATATAATGGCATAGTTAGATTGATCCATCTAGCTAAACAGTACGCATTGACTACAGCAGTAGCATTTAGGGCTGAAGAAGTCTATTTCTGTGGTTGAATTTTTCATTCAAGTTGTGATTTTTAGTATAAAAAGGCACGTGAAAATTTGTACAATCTTCATATGCAGTTCACTTATGCATTTTTGTGCTGTTTAGCCTGGCATGTATTTTCGATTGGGCATTCCATCACAAAATATGAAAACCATAGAATATTTTTGTTCAGATTTGCATATTAGTTTGGAGAAGCATGAATGAGTATGGTTTGTATTAACATATGAATCAAAATAATTCTTCCTCATCCCTAATATTGTAATTTCCTCAATATATATTTCAAAGCTATTGTTAAGAGATCACCATTGTCTTAATTTTGTTTCCTTTGTTTGAAAATCTAACATAGATCTTAAAGCATTATTCAAGATAGCAAAATTGGCCTGTGTGGAATTATATATCACCTCACTGTAAACAATATTTTTAAAGTTTTATTCTCCAATATATCTTCCTAATTATAAGGAAAGCAGGTATTGCATACATATTGGCAGATGTTAGTTGTCAAGTTTCACACTTGCATTTATGAGCCAAGGTTCAGTAACTTTGCTTCCCCTTGGGACAATCGATGCTGCTCTTTGTGTTTTGAGGTGTTCCTATTCCATAATAAACATAATTGGGACATATTGCACTAGTAGCATGCACAAGTGTTTAAACAAACAAAAAGGAAGAATATTCATTTAAAACCATTACCATTTTACAGGGTGGTCCAGGTTAAAATGAGATTTAAATAGGAAACCTTGGGGAGTTTATGATCTTGAAGGCCCATTACTAAGGAGAATAAATAAGATTAGTTAGATAGTCTGGCTTGGTATAAACTGGTTTCCTATATAGCGGCTGCTTTCAAGTGATGATCATTGAGGTCAGAATAAGGTGTTAAAGTAGATTTTATCTATATCCTTCTATTCTTATAAACATTATTTATGTGCATGCCCTTGGAATTTTTGAAGTTGAGAGCCTTGTGGAATGAAAACAAGAAGAGCAATACGGTGAAAATATTTATTGTTATCTCACCTTTATTATTTTCATAAATAACTCAATGCAGCAAAATTACCTAACACTGCTTCCCCTTCTTGGGGTAAAACTTGGGATAATAATAATAATGTTACTAATGATAATGATGGTGAAAAATGGTCACAGTGATGTTTAACGATTCTGTTTATAAGTTACTCATTGGGACATGGGTCAGTGACATGGACGAATAAGAGAAATCCTTATTCATCCATGTGACTAGTGTATTTGTAGAATATGAAGTGGGGGGACTAAAAGTTTAGGCAACTGATGCCAATTTTGCATTGATAAACTTCCTTTTATAAAGTGTGTGTGTGAGAGAGGGGGGGAGGGAGAGAGAGGGGAGGGAGAGAGAGGGGGAAGGGAGAGAGATCAACTGCAGTAGTGGTAGCAATAGGTAAATAATGTTTGCAGCTGGGCAATTACAGAAGTCCCTAAGATGTGCGACTGTCAACCATGAACACAGATGCCTTCAAAGTTATGTTTTTCTTCTGTGTGGAAGTCACTGGCATGGAACAGATGCCTTCATTCTGAAGAAACTGGACACTGGATATAATTCTGTCAGAAGAGATTCTGTCTTCTCTTTGTTCTCTAGGGATGGTCCCTCATCTATGATATTAGATAAGGGAGATGGAATAAAAAAAGGGAAATAAATATTTGTAGAGTTTTCATAGTGTGATATGAATTATCACACTATGAAATTCTGATCTATTTACAATGTATTTTCCTTTTTATATTTAAAGATTGAATCACCGTATTTTTTGTTCATTGTGTAAGGAGATTTTTTTTAAATTAGACTTTCTTCTTGGCAAGTATTAAATCAACCAGATTGGAACATGATGATTTATCAACCACCTGACTGATAGAATGTAATTACCAAGTAATGGGCGATGTTAGATATGCAAGTACAGTAAATACAAAATGACTACGTGCAAAAGACCTATGTTTATTATTTTTCCAACTCTTAAAAAATGGCAGACTTAGCTGGGAGATGTTGTACAAATTTAAAAATACACAGCTTTTTCTTTGTGTTACACTGACAATTTTGCTAAGCATCCATCCATCCATCCATCTACCCACCCATCCATCCATTGATTGTCCCTTCTTTCCATCATCACAACTGTGAAGAAATACATTACAATGAACAAAATGGGCCTTCTTTAATGAAAAATAATTAATCAATTAATTGTAATAACTACAATATATTGAATTGAACTACAGATATTAAATTGGATTGAGATTTATAGCATGATTAACCTCATATTTGGTTAGCCACATCTTTCAGTGAGATAAAACTAAATTACTCATATAACTAAGGGTTTACCTACTGTTTTTTCTGTTTGGTTTGCTTTTTAGAATCCCGTTTTCATCTTTCAGAATAATACAGAAATTGAGCCCCTTCCTCATAAGTAGTTTGATTTTATTTGTTCAATTCATTTCTAACTCATTTGGGAATTCAATTTGGGAAAATGCTAGAGATAGAATCTCGTCTTCTGTACTGATTCTGTAACTGTAATTTTGGATAGTGGCCATTGAAAAACAGCCTCTTTGAATGAACTTGAAAATATATATATTTTGTAGAGTCTCCAAGCTGTTGAATGATTTAGTGCATTTTACAGTAGCTGTTCTTTGTTAGCTTGGCTTTTTCTTTGCACTTATAAATATTAATTCATACCTAGAGGCAAGAAATATCCTTTTTTTTCCTTTTAGAATTATTTCTAAACTATTTGAAATGTTATAATCCCCTTATGTTGTTATATTTAGTTTATTATAAATTATGTTGTTTAAATTACCACTGGTAGTGGTTGAGTGAAGTTGGCTGTGATGATTAACTAAAAATATGTTTATGTTCTAATTGCTGAATCACTGTTCATAGTGAATTTAGCAGTACCTCAGGTGTTCCTAACTGGAAGTGTTCAAAGTTTCAAATCTCTCTTTTATTTTCCAGTCAGGAATACAATATCAAGATCTTAAGGTGCTGGTGTAATCTGCATTACTAACACACAATATGTTCTGATAACTGTCTATTAATAATTACAGAGTTACGCTTTCTATTATACCACAATACAGTACAGCAGGACATAAGAAGGATGTATCTTGAAACTTAGTGCAATAACTATAGTGGGAGGTAGGGCTAAGATACAATTAATTCAATGGGATTACTTCTGAGGAACTATGTGCTAAACATGTAGAATGACAAGCCAGGACTGAGCATCCTAGAGCCAGATTTTTATTCCGGCTATGAAGCTAACTGGGTGACCTTGGTCCAATTAAATCTTTCACTTGAAGGCTATTCATATGGTTGTTGTGAAAATAAAATGAAATAGAAGAAAAACCATAAATGTTGCCTTGGAATTTTCAAAAGAAAGGGGGAATAGACATTTATTTCATAAATAGAAAAATAAGCGAGAGCCAAAGTTTTCTTTTCCTCCCGTGAGACAGATCTCTTTGAAACAGACATTTTTAAGGTCAGATTATCTATTTCTCCTTGTTAAATACAATTTCTTCATATTGTGTTTCATTTTCCTTACCAGATTTGTTACATTCTCAAATGACTAAGGGGGAGAAAAAAAAACCCTAGGGCACAGGTATGTAGTTAAAATAAAGTTGGTACATCCCTTGGTTTTTTTTCAAGGCTCCATAAATTTGGGCTGACTTTGGCATGCAAACGTTTTAATTTTGTAGTAAGTATTGTGTTTTGTTTTTTTAACTTCCTACACTACTTTTGTAATCTCTGCTTTGTGATACCATTTTAAAAGGAAGGAATAAAAAGCTCTCTGTGATGGGATTATAGTAGCTCCTTTAGTCCATCAACTCATGATATCCAAGTCCATGTGATGGCCTGGTAATATTTTGAAAAACAGATCTTTGTTTTAAAAAAATGTGCTATTCTTGTTCCAGACTGCTAATCAGAATTAAATTATTATTTCATTATTTGAATTATTTGTTGCTGTTTGTGAATTTCCTACTTTCTTTCCTGTATATAGATGGCTTCTATTCATTCATATGGTGGGAAATAAATTGTTGCAGTTAGTTTTGAAAAAAAAACCCACCAGTGCAGACATTCTGATATAGGCCTTGTGTTGCAGATTTTATCACATTTATACTTTAACTGCCCATCGTGAAAGCACTTGTTAAAGTTTTGCAATCTACTGCAGTTTCTTGAAATTTGGGGTGCTGTGGATCTCCAGACTACAGCCCATAGTGTCAAACTGGACTTTAGATTTGGAATTTCTGTTTTGGAAAATCACATTGAATATAGTTTTTTTTTAAGTGTGTGGATAAGAAAGTTCAAGATGGATTCCTTTTGCCAAAGCTTTTGATTTGAGGTTGACATGCTAAAAAGATACACAATAACCTACTGAAACAATAAAAATATGAAACTATCTTTAATAGGGAAAGATCTAGACAACTTTTCTTGACAAAAAAATGAAAATGCAATAAAATCAAGAACACAAATAAGATGAAGGCCATGCACATGTATCTCAACTAGGAATGCCTAAATAGGAATATCCTTACTAGTTCCTAACAAGTTTTCTGTATATGGAGTTATGAGCATTTGCTTCTAATAATATTTGCTCAGAAATATTCACATTTAAGTATTAGTTGGTGTATACTTGCTGCCATTTTACAGATATGCACCTGTATATGGTATCTATATCCACTGTACATGGTATCTAAAAGAGCTGTGGTGGCGCAGTGGTTAGAATGCAGTACTGCAGGCTATTTCTGCTGATCACTGGCTGCCTGCAATTTGGCAGATTGAATCTCATCAGACTCAAGGTTGACTCAGCCTTCCATCCTTCCGAGGTCGGTAAAATGAGGAGCCAGATTGTTGGGGGCAATATGCTGACTCTGTAAACTGC